>WWET01002915.1:195676-214195 GCA_011038615.1 Limnodynastes dumerilii | reverse complement strand
GACTCCAGGAAAAGGAGTCCGACGAAGCTCTGTGAGTTTTGTAGGACTCATGCCCTAAGGCTCCGATAGCGCCCACATCAGCTGGGCCCCATCGGAACCTGGGGCATGAGCCCTACAAAACCCACGTTAGTTACGCCTCTGGCCTCTATCAGAGCTTGGCATCCAACATGGTGACCGACCATGTACTAGAAGAAACAGAGGTGACACCTGGCAGCAATCAAAACATATTTGTCATGGGGGGAACCTGGGGCTACACTCATTATATCCACATTGAGTATATTTTGGGATAGGACAAAATGTATTTATAATCATGAGAGTATTAGGACATATCAACTGTTTTCATCACATGTCAATGTTGACTGATTGTAAGGAGTCTGACGAAGCCCTGTGAGTTTTGTAGGACTCATGCCCTAAGGCTCCGATTGCGCCCACATTAGCTGGGCGCCATCGGAACCTGGGGCATGAGCTCTACAAAACCCACGTTAGTTACGCCTCTGGCCTCTATCAGAGTTTGGCATCCAACATGGTGACCGACCATGTTCTAGAAGAAACAGAGGTGACACCTGGCAGCAATCAAAACATATTTGTCATGGGGGGGGGACCTGGGGCTACACTCATTATATCCACATTGAGTATATTTTGGGATAGGACAAAATGTACTTATAATCATGAGAGTATTAGGACATATCAACTGTTTTCATCACATGTCAATGTTGACTGATTGTAAATTTTTATTGCATTGGTGAAAGTGCACCTAGAAATATACTTTTCCATAAAAATGAAACTGGAGGCGAAAGTATGTCATATGACAAGTATAGATCCTGAAGACATCAGGGGGCTGATTCAGAGATACGATTTTCACGCAACTTACGAGCGTATATTTAGGATCTTAGAAAATTTGCATAACTGCGCATGCGTAGTAATAGTGCAACGCCGTCTACGTAGGGGTTAGGAGCGTAAATTCGCTAAGAGTGTAACTTTGAATCGATCGCAAGCACTTAAGATCTTAAGTGCTGCGTAAGTTTAAGATCTGAAGGATTTGCATGGGGAGTGACTGTTTACGCAGTGGGCTGTAACCTGGCTGTAACCTTAACTAAGGTGCGTATATTTGCGATCTTTTCACAATCGCATTTCTCTGAATCACCCCCCAGGTGTGTATACTGACATGTTCCTGCCATTAAATGGCATGTTCCTATTTTCATGAGTACTAAAGCATATAATAATAGGAATGCAGAAGTTATCTTTGGTTGAACCTTTTCATGAACAGCTGTTATAACCGTTGCTAGTGACAGTGATGTCTGCTAATCTTAAACACCATGGAAACTGCTAATAAAGAGGAGTGGAAACAACACCAGATTGTAAAAACAAATATGTTTGCACTCAACTGCTATGAAATAATGAAACCTCGCTTCTACTATAGAAGTATTCAGGAGAGTGGGTCGTTGCCATGACGATTGTATACAGATGTGAATACATAAAAATTTACATACTTAGTTCGAAATGTTACATTTAAGAAAACAGAAAAGATTCAACTGTAGCCATGAAAGATAAAAAATATTCAGTTACCATATAAACATCATGAATAATGAAGTCACTAATGTACATAAATGCTAACTTATCCATGGGCCGAATTTAGACTTCATATCGCCTTAAATCTGTAAATCACCTATCTGTTTGTTCTGCACATGCACCATAAAATCTGCATGGAATGCAGCTGCTCAATTCCGTGCGGAACTTCTTGTACTGCGCAATTCAGGTCACCACACATGGGGTGGTACCAGGTCGCTTGGTGGGAGGTATATCTAAGGCATAGGTGAGGGATGATATCTCATAAGCCGATGCTTCTAGTAGCAGCCATCAGGGACTAGAGCTTGAGGCGAACCAGACTATGGCCTGACCTGGATGGGTAAAAATAGAGCCACACGTCCGGGAAGCCTCAGCCTCCATTATCAGTAGCCCTCTTCAGTTTAGCAAAACTGGATTTCTGGGTTTGTTTCTCCAAACAATGTTGTGAATGTTGCGCGGGACGGGGATGGGAAGCGAGACATGATATTCATATTGATAGCTATAATGGGGCATACCAGGAAATACACAAAGACAGCCGCCAGGTCATTTTTGATGCAATTATTTATAATTTACAGTTTCAACTATAAAGGGTATGATAGGACCGGGTAATGTAGATCCCCAAATACTTGATTATGTCAGATTGCCAGCTAAAAAAGTAGTTACCCTTCAATAGATCTACTGTTGGGGATGGTGGATAAACTGGGAGAGCTTCCATTTTTGTAAGGTTCACCTTATACCCTAACAGAAAGCCATATAGGGAGAG
The DNA here is from genome assembly GCA_011038615.1 of Limnodynastes dumerilii. Taxonomy (NCBI): domain Eukaryota; kingdom Metazoa; phylum Chordata; class Amphibia; order Anura; family Limnodynastidae; genus Limnodynastes; species Limnodynastes dumerilii. Next base: position 211,866 of record WWET01002915.1, on the reverse strand, counting down.
GACAGAGTATAGCTAGGGGAGGGAGGCATGGGGGAGGAGAGAGTGAGGAGAACATCGTCTGCAAATAAGGACATTTTATATTCCCCCCCATGTCTTGGGACTCCCTTTTCTGTGGCGATAGGGGTTTGAAAACCAGGACAAAAATCAGGGGGTGCAAGGGGCAGCTCTGTCTAGTGCCATTAGTTATGTCCAGGGCTTTGGTGAGAATACCGTTAATGTTAACTTTTGCAGAAGGGGATGAGTATAAAGTCTGGACCCCATTAAGAAAGTTACCATCAAAATTGACGGAGCATGAAGGGCCAGCTTATACAATCAAACGCCTTTTCCGCATTGAGGGACAACATAAGGTTCGGGCCTGGTGTGAATTAACTGTGCGGAGCAGACTGATTACTTGACAAGTGCTGTCTCTCACTTGGCTGCCTGGGATAAAGTCAACTTGATATCACCAATGTTTGATGATTTTCACAGGTAGATCTTAACTAAGCAAGGTCAGTTTATAAACCTAAATTCCTAGTTGGCCTTGTACAATTGCCCTTACAAATCTGGCAGCAAATGTCATCGAACAACTATATTCTAGAATGTTAAACACCAGACTTACTTTGGAACGCTAATAAAGCAAATCAGTACATTGTTGGGGCTTCATAGAAAAGTTTGCCATTCAGCATTTGTGGGTCCAATTGCAGTGCCAGTGATCTACCAGTATCTGATAGCAAGTACCTGCTGTATTCACACATCCGTGTCAATACCTTAACCCTGTCTTAAAATGTTTCTTTCTGTGCCCACAGATCGGAAGTATTGATAGCACAGCCAGCCAGCCAAATCCCTGCCCTTACTGTATTTAGTACTAAAGTAACACTAAACCCCCTGATATTCGAATGCTGGATCATGTGAATTGCATTTTAATCATGGCATGCAGATACATGCACATGTAAATGGGGACATTTTTCAATGTAAGTGCGACTTTGCAGACTAGATACTTTCCATTATCTTTTTTTTATTCTTACAGATGTATTCTCACGTGAATCTGGTTACAAATATTGCAGAGTGTGATTATGGTAAAATAGAAAAGGATTTAATATAGAAATAGTCATAGCCCCCAACAGACCATGTGCCAATACATCCTTTTCAATATTCCTTGAATCATCTGACTCAGTCAGTCCAATAATATTGGGTCTTCAGCATCATTATGACACTGCTCAGCTCTCCACTTGACTCCTTCACCCCGACATAACATTGGAATGTAGGGACGCTGTTGGTAAGAAGAGCTGAGTAACAGCAGCATAAATTACTGCGACACTCGGGAAAAGAATAACAAAAAATAGATCCAAAGAAAAATTTTGTATGGCATAGGGCAGAGAAGAATCTATGCCATTAAAGAAATTACAATTTAGGTATCTAAAAATAAATAAATAAATATAGAAACATACAGGATCTGTAAGCTCTATGGGCTGTATCCAGAACTACACTGGCCGGCGATAATACGCCGGCCAGCAGCGTAAGATCGTCTATAAAGACAATCTGCGCATGCACCGGGCAGATGTTGCCCGGCGTAGCTGCATAAATGCCCGATCGTGGATTGGGTGTCCGTAGCTTCAGCATAGTAATGCTGGATGGGGCGCCCCCCAGCGTTATTATGCGGAAGTTAGTGCAGGTAGGTGGGGAAGGGAGGGTAATGAGGCTGGGAGAGCGGTGTTAACGTATCAACGCCGCCGTCCCAGCGTATTAACAGTCGCTTACGCCGGCTGAAGTTAGGGTAGCCTTCAGCCGGTGTAAGCGATTGTTCATACGCTAGGGCAAGAGGGAGTGAGGGGGGGAGGGAAGTGATGGTACGCTGAGCGTTAGACCACTCAGTGTACCATCGTAGGTCTGGATCAGGCCTCATAAGTACACGTGAAAAACAATGAGGGGTCCCAGGATTTCAATTTTTCAAGAAATGAATTCATTGTTATGGATGGCCCTCTGATGAGTGACCTATGTATGTTGGTATACGAAAACTAGATTTAAGCTCTTTGGGCCTGATCCAGAGGTACGCAGATGCGCTGTGCTTACTAAAGCACAGCGTATCGGCGTTCACTTATCTTGACACTCCCCCTGTGCAGGCGTATGGCCCCTTTCTTATACTGGCTGAAGGCTACCCTAACTTCAGCCGGCGTAAGGAAGGGGCCATACGCTCGCACAGGAGCGTATTGCCGCTTAGCTTACCCTCATTCCCTCATTTAACTAGTTGCCCCCTGCCCACCTACACTAACCTGAACGTAGGGACGCTGGGGGACGTCCCCTCCAGCGCCCCTACGGCGCTGCTACGTACGCCCGATCCATGATCGGGCGTTGCCGTAGCGCTGCCGGGCAACATCTGCCCGGCACATGCGCAGATTGGCTTTTCGCTAGGACGGCGAGCGTAGGTCTGGATCAGGCCCATTGTTCTAATGTTTAGAATTTTATTAGTTACACATGTTCATTAGTAATGCTTATTTTGAGTAAGGTTTAAAAGGGTTAACATTACACATTACACGGCATCATTTTACCCCTTGTCAGGCTGACGCTTATAGCACTATAAGGCTCAGCATGGCCACAAACACATGGCCATACTTTGCCTTATAGTACTATATGCGTCTGCATGATAAGGGATAGAATGATGCCTGCTGATTTTGAAATGGACAATCGCCATTCTTTTATACATAAAAGCATGGCGATTGGCACATTTCAAAATCGAACAACATCGATGGCGATTATTAATCACCAGACAAAAGCGCAGCTTAGTAAATGCTGTGATTTAAAAAAAAATTGTGACAAAATCGCTGTGATGTCTGGCAATGCATAATCGCTGAGAAAAAACGATTTTAGTAAATGAGGCCCGTAGAGACTAATATATTTTAAAGATTATTGTGCACACTATTATTTGGACATTCAGAGGGGCTATCTATAAGTGCTGAAATTGACTGTGATTAATAGTGCTAATATAATCAACTTATGATACTAATAGAAGTCATAATACTTAATATTATTAGTGCTTGAGGTTATGCCAAGTATTTTATTGTTGATACATGATTTTATTGTTTATATATACATTTTTTGATTTGATCCTACAAATAAATATATAAACATCAAACACTGTTTGAAACAGCAACAAGAATTCATTATTTATTCAGAGTTGAGTAGCACTGTAATATTTTTCTTTCAATTTATAAGATTAAACCAACAGATACAGTCAGTTTTATTACAACAAATCATGACTGTGGGCCTGTAATCATAAGATATTGAATATCTAGCAGAAGAAAACACAAGTTCCACTCCAGCAAATAGTAAGAGACTGACGCTACAGAGGACATATAGGTAGACAATCAAAGACTAAATACATCGCACCCTGTATGAAAAGCCCCAGGGCCAGATTTACTAAGCTGCGGGTTTGGAAAAGTGGAGATGTTGCCCATAGCGACCAATCAGATTCTAGCTGACATACTCTAGTATGTAATAGAAATGCGAGAGCTAGAATTTGATCGGTTGCCATTGGCAACATCTCCACTTTTCCAAACCCGCATCTTAGTAAATCTGGCCCCCAATATATTATATATAAAATATGAATATATTATAGTATACGGCCGACAGGGGAATTACGTACATGTTGTATGAAACTCCCCTGTTTTGAAGGTTGTGCGTATGCGCACAACCTTCTTACGACGCCGTAAGGGCCGACATACATTACATACATTACATACGCCGGCTCTTACGAAAAGGGGGCTCCCCCCCATTATGCATGTCACACATAGACCTACAGATACAACCGGCCCTTTGATGGGGACCAAACTGCTGATGCGGCCCCCGATGAATTTGAGTTTGACACCCCTGCTCTAGTGTAATAGTGTTTGATACATATGTTTCAGCAACCACCCACAAAGGCAAATGTTACATTTTAAGTTAAATAAATAAAGACGATAACTGACCTAATCTGGAATTTTTTAAATCTACGTTGGAATATTTTGATATGTCCAATAAGGGGAATTCTGCTTCTAAAATATCTGTGTGATTTATTATGGTTTTTTATTGTATGAGTTGGTTAGGCCAGCACTCTGACTCTATTTCCCCTATGTTATATTCTAGACCAGTATATCATGCTTGTTATCTATTTCCACACTGTACATTGCACAGCAATATGATGGATTAGTAATAATAAAATAAAATGGCTGTAGTATGTCATGCTGCTGTTGAGAATACTGACACTAAAGTGTCAAAAGAGTTTACTGATAAATTATTAAGAAGATATCCGTCAGACAGAATAACATTATATAATAATTATATCATTATATTCTAATGCGGACACTTAATGTGTGTCCAGGGAGCTGCTGTGTGGACAGACTGGGGAGAAGGGCACATGTATTATTATTATTTTTTTTATCTTTTAGTTTAATGGATTTCAATTTAATTTTTACATTTTTTATTTTTACAATGTTTTGAATGTCAGCTTGAAAAAGAAGCACATATACGTCTGGTGTTTAGCGTTTTTTCCTACTGCGCATGCGTAGTACATTTTTTACATTATCTACGTATCTTTTCCTTACGTAGATTGCGTAAATGCGGTCTGAGACTCTGATTTAGAAATACATTTGGCAGTTATAGTGTTCACTGAGTGTTGAATTTTGTTACTGTTACTATAGCAACAAAATAGAATAATACATTGTAAGATAGTTGCATATTGATTAAATGCTCAGTTCTATACTGTTTTTGTAGTGAAAGACAATGCAGTGTTATGAGTTCTGGAAAAAGTCTGTTTTGCTCCAAGCAAATATGGGCTGAAACCTGAATTGCTTTGTCTGAACCTCAGGGGGTTTAGAAGTCTGGAATTATATGATCTATCCACTTATGGGTTTAAATATTTTGACAAAAAGAAATTCAAACATATTAAAAATGGTAAAAAATTCCTGATTTCTACAATTTGTTCAGTATGTTAGTTTATTACAGTATTCTCACAACAAATTATAAAGAAATCAGGTATTAATGCTGGTCTGACCAGAATATTGTTGCAAAGTGCTTAGCAATGGTGCTCAACAATATCAGGAGCTGCCACATATATATAATAAAAAGATACCTGTTGGTACATTACAGGAATATCCCTCAGATCACATTCTTCCCTATCATTTTACATAATTTCTTGATTCCAGATCAGGTATTCAGATAGTTAAGCAATGAGCTGATCTCAGCTGTAAGATGCTTGGTGGCAGGGCCAGAGCTAGTGATGGTCCTATCTATAAAGTGTGATGAGAGAATCGCTGGAATATTACATGTAATCAATAATAAACTAATATCATAAACATATATTTAAAACATATCAAATCATGGATTAGTCTGACCTAGTGACGGCACACAGGGGTATATGTTCAATCCGTCTGGGGGTGATCTTTGTGTAGTTCTTGTATTGACAATCCTTATCCAATGGAGGTCCCGGTAAAAGAAGAGTCTCTGGGCAGGCTAGGACCGGACACCCATGGGGACGTCCACAACGCGGGGAACAGCTCCAAACCTCCGGCTTGCATGAGGAGATGATAGATGATGATGTAGTGGAATGTGCGTCCTACAATTTGGCTGAAGATCTTCAGACAGCGGGAGGGGGACACCGATGGAAAACACCTGGCTTCCGGATCACTTGACGCGTTTCGAATATACAGTCCTTTCTCAAAATATGTGTTGCTTTCTTTCATCAATGCTGAAATAAGCTGAAGACAAGACTCTTAAGAATCTCTGTCTCCACTTGACCCTTGCTATTGCATGCATCAAAACATTCTGTTTGCTTATCTGTAAGTGACTCAAAATATTTGAAAAGATGTGGGCACTTATAAAGTAATTCTACACAATGTGATGGCTGATGAATTACACTGGCTCCACATTGTGACGAAACATTACATGAAGTGTTCTTGATTCCTGTCGTCATTAGCAGTCTCAGCAGGGTAATAATTATTTTGAGTATGGATGGCATGCTCTTTAGGTCGTATTTACATTGAAGTGACGAACGATCAGAGTTACGTTGCGTAACATCTGCCGTGCACATGCGTAGTAAATTGCCGATTTTACGTCAGCAGTTAGCGTAAAAATACTAGCGAGCGTAGATCAGAATCTGGCCCAAAGACACCATTTCGATTTCCAAGTACTGTTTTATCCTTTTATGCATTTACTCGAACATATTCCGCCACACAAACTGTGACTCCCCTATGAAGATACACCATACTAATCTTATTGTATTTTGTACCTTTAATTAAGCGCACCTGAGTTTGACCAATGTTTGAGGGCGTTGGTGGAATCAGGTCCCCATTATCCTTGTTTTTGGGGGTATTTGGATAGGAACCCTCCATCTTCTAACAGGGTGCTGCAAATTAAAAGGAGCGCTAAAAAGAGTAACTCACCCTACCTCTTTATTTAAAAGGGCAGTGGAAGTCCCCCCAATTGATTGTCCTTTATACCATGTACCAATAACTCAATAAAGAGTGCAAGATTATATTTTGGTGAGTGGCAATACGCGTATCTATAATGGGTGCAGGGTATGCAGTGCACACGGGCCCCTCAGAACAGGGGGCCCTGTGGCATGCATCCTGCACCCTGGGTTGGCAGGGAAAGGGGGGCCATTAAGCATCTATTTCTTTCCTCCAAGATCTTCCGAAGAAATAGATAGATCTTCCGAAGGGAAGAAATAGATGCCAATTTAGCCCCCCTGCCCCTGCGGTGGGACTGCCCCAATGCGAGCCAAAAGGGGCAGGACTTAACGACACAGTAAGCCACACCCCTTTTTTTGGGCCACGAATCAGGACAGTCCTGTCTCAGGTAAGGGAAGGGGGGGAAGGGCCCATGTGCAAATCCTACAAAGGCCCCCTCACTTCTTAAAACGCCCCTGTGAGCGGGTTACTGTTTGGATTAGTTGGGCTGCAATTTACAGCAGGGTTCCTGACTTTTCACTGCTTCTATCCAGGAGATCCTAGAGGGAACCATAGATGACTGAATGGGGCGGGGCTTAATGCCGCAATTTATGCAAATTGTATCCAATGGCGCTCCACCTGACCATCAATGCTCTTTTTCTTATAACGAGGGATCAGGGTGGGGCTTGATGACGCAAATTGTATCCATAACAACACTAGAAATAGGAGTGTTGCTAGACAGGGGGGCGGGACTTGAGGCTGTGGTTTGCATTAAAGTACATAAAGTACATGTGGTGATATATTAGGAGTCTAATTTTTTTAAGATTTTTTATAAAACTAAATAAATAACAATAATAATAATAATAATACTAAAAAAGAAAAAACACAGGATTAGACTTACCTGCACACGCGCAGTGTTTTTCATTCCAGGATTTTCCCCAAAATCCCCAAAAGGAATCACTGCGCATTTGCAGGACTTCATTTATACAAAGTATGAATGAAAGGTCCAGCGATGACCTTGCAGATCATTACAGGACCTCGTAGGAGGGGTAAGTATTTGTAAATACTGTGAACTAAGCTGCCAGGCCACAGTGAAGAGTAACCAACCTGATGCAACTTTGTTCACAGTAAAACAAAGCTGTCTGTAAATAGAGCCCTATATACAGTATATAATATGCCAATCCTAGACCCCCATTATATTATAATATGTGCCAACCCCATTTTTGAGGTTGCCCTACCACCTGTTACCTTATAATATGAATAGCTGGCTGGATACAAGTCAAATGATTGTCACATGACCAATTGTGATCAGTATATTGATTATAATGTATGCTCACCTGAAAGTTATTACTCTTCTACTGTGCAATGTTTCCTAGATCTCTGTTGTAAATATAGTGACAGTTTTATTTTTAAATTTTATTAACCATTTTTTTCATTATATATTTCTACAGTTAATTTAAATTTACAAGAAACCTCTATATTAATGGACTTCCCGTGGTGGCGCATCCTACATTGTGCATGGCCATGTTTTACTGAGCTGCGAGCTGGCCGAAAACCTAATGACATCAGTGTGAATTTTTCCCCCTAGTCACATTCCTATCATCCCAGCCAGTGTCTGGAGCTAGATGGGTATATTCTTACAGGGTTTGGGATGAAAAGGAGCAAGGGATAGAGAGATCCCTGGAGTCCAGCCGATAGTTCTGGCCTACACAACCAGCCATCTGAGAAGAGATCGCGCCTGTCGGACGCTTCATTGCAGTCGAGAGCCGACAAAGCGGTTGGGCTCGGATAACCGAGGACATGGGAGATGCAAGCTGCTGGTCCGTGCTTACTGAATCAGTTATCACAGCAATCATAGTGGAAATTGAGCAGCTCACCGGCTGAATGACATTGTGTGTCAAGTCCAATGCATGCGTAATTCGTCTGCGCTGGTTGTGATGGTGTTGCTCGGCTTGTGGCACTGCTCGGCTTGTGGCTGGTCGTGTGGTCTCGTGTAAGTTCTGTGTGTGTATTTGGTTGTAGCAGTGCCGGATTAAACCCTGTGGAGGCCCCTAGGCAGTAGAAATCTTGGGGCCCCCCTTGCATGCGCCCTAGTGGGATAACATTTTACTAAGGAGTGTGCACGTTGGCTGCTAGATGGAGATGACCATCACTACTGTGCATTACATATACGTGGGTTGCACTTGCACTGTAATTTTTTACAAACTGACAGCAGATGACCAAAAGATGGGCTTTTAAGAGACAAACTAATATGATCAGATGCCTATGGTTTATGTACTTTAAGTTGTTAATGGGTATATTACATTAATAAAGTATTTTCTCTATAGAGTCTTTATTGTACATTTTTTGTTTCCTTGAGATGATTATTTTTCTATCTTTTGGAAACAATTTAAGCTTGATTGCAATTATCTTTCCAGATCATATCAATATTATTGGATCCGTTGTCAGGGGGCCCCTTAAAGGCGTGGGGCCTTTTTGGTAATCCAACACTGGGTGGTAGTCAATATGATGCTCTCTCTATTGGGTGTTACTGGGAGGTTTTTTATAGAGGTCACTATATTTCTCTGTTGTGAAATACAAGTTAGTAGATGTATTTGATTGTAACTCAGTTATATAGCACTTTGTCTTCATACTTCATTAGCTCCACACACACACATCCCAACTACTTATGGCCACTTACAGGGTTTTTTCCAGGGCCACTTTAAGTTACCAATCTGCCCCTGACTAAACCGCCGCCTTATAGATATTAGATAGATATTAGATAGATAGATAGATTTATTTATTTTATTAACAGGTTTTTATATAGCGCCCACAGATTACGTAGCGCTTTACAATGTTACAATCTTTATAACAATACTGGGAATAACAGACAGACTGGGTGGGTAAGAGGGCCCTGCTCACAGGCTTACACTCTACAGTGGGTTTGATACATAAGGGCAAGTGCTATATATCACACAATGGACCAGCCATGGTGTATGACAAAAGTGCTCAATGCTCTGTATGCTCCAGTCACACAGCAGTGTTAGTAGCAGAGATGAGGGAATTGTAGAACAGAGAGCGTGCGGGTTTGTGTTCGTAATGTGTTAAATTGTAGAAGTGGTTGATAATATGGTATTTAATGCTTAGGGTGGTTGTGGAATTTGATAAGCTTGTCTGAAGAGATGAGTTTTAAGGGAACGCTTGAAAGATTGTAGAGTAGTGGATAGTCTTAATGAGCGAGGAAGGCTATTCCAGAGAGTGGGTGCTGCCCGGGAGAAGTCTTGCAACCTTAAATCTGAGCATTTATGAGGTACAGGAGTGAGTTGTAGATCTTATGATGATCTGAGAGAACGTGCTGGGATATATCTTGAGACAAGTGAGGAAATGTATGTAGGTGCAGTGCTGCTTATGGCTTTATAGGTTAGCAAGAGGATTTTGTAGTAAATAAGAATGTTACCCAGATACTGTATCATAAAAGGTGGGTTAGTCAAAAAACGATCAATTCAATGCTTCTTTATTTGAATATGACATTATTATTGCTGACTATATGCCAAAATGTGTTATTGTGTAGTGTACGTTTTCCTGTCTGTATTCTCCATCATGTAGTATGCCTACAAGAAAAGACAAAATCTGCATTTTACCAGGGAATTAATGATATGCATAGTATCATGGAGTGGAGAAATGTCATATTTCCTATCCACCCACAACAAACATCCCCACCCTCATGTGTAGAAAGAAGTAGTCTCTTTACTGGTGTGTTAAACATACTTTCCTTCCCCCTGTAACACTGTTGCTCAGGAAGACATGAAGGAGGGGGCAGTGTGAAACATTTCTGAGCTACTCTGTACTGTAGGCAGGCTTTCGTTATTAGAACTGTGGAGTTTTTCACACTGGAACGAACATTCACCCAGTTACTTTTTATTTGTTAAATAATGACATCTCTGTTATATATATAGTACACATGTATATCAAAAGGGTGTTAAGAAACCGTTACATAAATACAAGTAACAGCTAATTTATTTATTGCAGATGTAAAAAAAAAAAAATGCTGTTTGCATAAGTGTTTAACCCATGGGTGGCCAAGCTCGGGCCTTGTGAGCTACCAACGGTCCATGTCTTCTAGGTCTCCTTGTTGGAGCACAGGTGTGTTCATTACTGACTGATACATTTAAAAAAATCTACAGTTGGGATAGATTATCTCACCTCTGAGGAGACCTGGAAAACATGAACTGTTGGTAGCTCATGAGGCCCGAGCTTGGCCACCACTGATTTAACCCCTGTGCTGTGATAGGCACATGTTTACAGAGATGACAGATACTGATTTTCAGTTAGCTTCCATTTATATATATATCTGAATAATTTAAAAAGTCAGCCCCAATTCAACTAAGCTGGGTACACACTTGTCCACTCCTCTTCAGATCCAAATCCCAACAAGACTTTTTTATACAATAATAGAGCAGACCAATTTCTCTAATTCAGCATTATGTTGGTTGCCAAAGACATTGCATTTTGTGTAGCAGGCTTCAAACCAGCATAAAAAATAATAAAAGTGCCATTTTGTATAGCATTTGAAAACATGTTAGGGTTCCTCATCCTTATTACTGATTCAGTAAATGGGATTTACTCTGCATTACAGCATCAGTGCCTGCAGGCTCTACTCCTTATTGTAAGGGAGCAGAGCCTTCACTTAGATACCCTGCACCCCTGCAGAGAAGTGGACAGCCACGGCACTGATCACAACATTATCGTGACCTATGATCACTTAAGCATCATAATTCATCAGAGAGTGCGCATCGGAGGAGAGAGTCGGAGGATAGAGAGCAAAGGTAAGTTTATTGACTTCTTAAGAGATTAGTTAAGGAATGGGGATTTGATAACTGGACATGGTGGGGAGCACAAAGGCAGGTTGGACACACATAAAGAGGGGGCAATAAGGCTGAATGGACACAAAAAGAGGGGAAATAAGACTGGTTGTACACGAAAGGAAGGGGCTGTAATGCTGGTTGGACACAGAAGGAGAGCACAATAAGGATGACTGAACACAAATAAAACAGGTGCAATAAGGGTGGCTGGACACAGAAGGTGGGGGCAATAAGGCAGACTAGACACACATAAAGAGGAGGCAATAAGACTGGTTGGACCAGGGCCGTCTTAATGACTGGGCAATTTGGGCTAGTGCTCAAGGGCCCAACACACCAAGGGGCCCTTTAACCCTGTCCAACCCTAAAGCTTTTTCAGCCTCTGCTGCAGCCCATGCAGAATTACATTTTCTGAATGTAGTTCTGCGTGGGCTGTAGCAGTGGCTGAAAATACCTTTTACAGGTGGTCCGGGACTGGCCGCAGGCATTACCGTCCGCAGCGCAGCCCAGCAAACTTTGTACCGCTGGGCTGCTCCTCCCCGTCACCCAGCGGTCTCAGCGGCGCGCCCGCAGCCTGACGCTCACGTGAGCGCTCACTGTACAGAGGGAGCGCCGTGGGGGACAAAGAAGCCACGGAGGAGAACAAGGTAAGGATTTATTTTTTTTACAGATTGGCTCTGGCTGAGTAGGGAAATGAAGAAAGGGCAGGACATCGTGGCCAGAGGGGGCAGGGGCATCATAGGGGCACAAAGTCTGGAGGAGGTAGCAGGCAGCAGTGCTGGCAGTGGCAGCAGATGCTCAGAGGGGGGCAGGGGCCAGGCCATCAAACTATAGGGGCACTGTGTGTCTGTATAAATTGCACTTTTAGGCGCTGGGGGCAACATTGGGGTTCTATTAAAATGTTGGTTTAAGATAAATATAAATATAAAATTAAATAAAAGTAAATATATATAACGGGAGGTCAAAGAAAAATATCTATTCCAATAAAACTTAGTGAGGGCTAATAAATATTATCTTATTAAGAAGTGATTGTAAAGTGCTCCAGTGTTATATGGTGATGAAAACGCAATATTTGATCAATTCCAATATATAACTTAATATCAATCTTAAAACATTGTGGGTCCCTAATAATAATTAATACACAGTGAGGTGGCCTCTCTTAATTAGTCTTATAACATTGTGGGTCCCTAATAATAATTAATACACAGTGAGGTGGTCCTCTTTTAATTAGTCTTAAAACATTGTGGGTCCCTAATAATAATTAATACACAGTGAGGTGGCCTCTCTTAATTAGTCTTATAACATTGTGGGTCCCTAATAATAATTAATACACAGTGAGGTGGTCCTCTTTTAATTAGTCTTAAAACATTGTGGGTCCCTAATAATAATTAATACACAGTGAGGTGGCCTCTCTTAATTAGTCTTATAACATTGTGGGTCCCTAATAATAATTAATACACAGTGAGGTGGTCCTCTTTTAATTAGTCTTAAAACATTGTGGGTCCCTAATAATAATTAATACACAGTGAGGTGGCCTCTCTTAATTAGTCTTATAACATTGTGGGTCCCTAATAATAATTAATACACAGTGAGGTGGTCCTCTTTTAATTAGTCTTAAAACATTGTGGGTCCCTAATAATAATTAATACACAGTGAGGTGGCCTCTCTTAATTAGTCTTATAACATTGTGGGTCCCTAATAATAATTAATACACAGTGAGGTGGTCCTCTTTTAATTAGTCTTAAAACATTGTGGGTCCCTAATAATAATGAATATACAGTGAGGTGGTCCTCTCTTAATTAGGGCCCCTACCCCCTTCTGAGCATCTGCTGCCAGCCTGCCACCTCCTCCAGGCTGTGCCAGTGCCCCTATAGTTTGATGGCCTGGCCCCACAGTAGTTATAATAATTAAGTTAATTAAGTTATTTAAGTTAAGTATTCCTACTGCACGGTTTACCAATAAATCATTGTTTATTGTTGAAATGTGTGTGTATGTGTGTGTGTTTTTAAGCTATATAATGTTCTAAAGTTTTGGTTACATTTTTATTCCTGGGAATGGATGGGTAGAGGCCCCTGTGCATTGCTTTGCCCAGGGCCTACTATTCTGTTAAGATGGCCCTGGGTTGCACACTGAAGGTACGGCAATAAGGCTGAGTAGACACACAAAAAGAAGGAGAAATAAGGCTAACTGGACATACAGAAGAAGGGGCAATAAGGCTGACCGGTTACACAGAAAGAAAGGAAAATAATGCTGGTTGGACAAAGAAGGAAAGGCCAATAAGGCTGGTTGGATACAGAAGGAAGGGACAATAAGGCTGGTTAGACACACAGAATGAAGAGGCAATAACACAAACTGGACACAAAGAAGGAAGGGCCAATAAGGCTGGTTGGACACACAGAAGGAGGGAGTATAAGGCTGACTGGACACATCGAAAGAGGGGTTATAAGACTGGTTTGACAAACAGATGAAGGGGACAATAAGGCTAGGTAACACAAATAAAGAGGGGGCAATAGGACTGGCTGGACACAAAGAGGGGGCAATAAGACTGACTGGACACACAGGAGAAAGGGGCAATAAAACTGGTTGGACACACAGAAGAAAGGTGGCAATAAGACTGGTTGGATAAACAGAAAAAGGGATGGCTATAGAGACACACACGAGGAGGAGAGGGAGATTGGATGGCTGTACAGGTACACACAAGGGGGGGGATTGGATAGTTGTAGAGACACACACATGGAGGGGTATATTGGATGGCTGTTGAGAGACACATATGGGGGACTGGATGGCTGTAGAGACACACAAGGAAGGGGGGTTGGATGGCTGTAGAGACACCCATGGTGGGAACTTGGATGGTTGTAAAGAAACACATACATGGAGGGGAGGGGATTGGATAGCTTTAGAGAGATATACACAAGGGGGCAGAAAAGGATGGCTGTAGAGAGACACACCAAAACAGGGAGCATAAAGGCTGCATGGAGGACTATTTAATATGTATACATTTCTTTTAATTGAATGTAGCCCAGTAAAATAATTTTTTTCAATTCACATGGTACATTGAGACTATCACTTTTATATTATTAGGTTTTTCCTGCTAATATCAACTGGCTATTTTGCTAGGGATGTAGCATTTCCAGAAAAAAATATATTGTATATATTCAGTTACTGAGTTTATCAAAACAAATATGGATAGAAAATACCCCTTTATTTAATAAATAACATTTATATGTAGACCACACTGTCAATGACAAAATAAAACTATTATTGTATGGCAGTCCCTAAAATGCATTGTATGGTGTTAACTAGAGTGCAGTATGTATTGTATGGTGATAACTAGGATGCAGTGTGTATAATATTGCAATAGCTAGGATATAGTCTGTGTTGTATTGTGGTAACTAGGATAACATTTCAATTGTCAGAAGTGGTCAGTAGTATGTTCTATGCCTTTTATATATGTCAGTAGGATACTCACTGTAATTATATGTGTCACTGTAACTGAGAATTAATAGTATACCACAGTCTTCACATTGAGCTGTAGAAGCAGTGTGTGGGTGTAACACAGCTTATTTGCAAGTTTCACTGATACAACAATTGACTGTGTGATGAGCCCCCATCACTGTATTCCCTTCATGCGCCAGTCCATCCCTGCTACACGATTATCCCTCTCCTTTTTTTTTTTTTTAAATTGAAACTTCATTAATTTAGCATTAGATGAAGAAGCATAATGTCAAAAAGAGTATTTTGCATAATGTCAAAAAGAGTATTTTGCAATATATATAATACAACATGAGAAAAGTGATCTTAAACTGCAAAATGTCATAACTTTATACACAGAATCTATGGCTTCTACACCTGTAGTTCCTGGCTTAGCATTAAAGAGCTTACTGAAAATGAAGGGCTGCATCCAGAACTATGATTAAATTCATTGAGAGCCATAATTTCGTACATGCGAGAGGAGTACACACCCTTGCTTTTCCCTCGTATGTATGGGCCTTCCACATGCAGTTCCCTGCCTTAAGTCTCTGCATGCGGAAGGCCCATGTATGGAATGGGGGATCGTGTCTAAGGGCTTTGAAAAGCCATTAATGTATGATTACCATTTTGCAAGCCACCCACCATACATATCTTATAGACACGGTGAATGGGGCCGCCCACCGCAAGGAGAATTCAATATATTACCCATATATAGTGCAGACTAATAGGAGACTTATGTCATGTACATAGCATATGTAAGTCTCCTGTTGTTATTAGTTCAGGATCTGACCCAGAGATATTTTATTAGTAAAATTATGGGTAGTATGATCAAAATTTAAATATGTGTTTACCATTAAAATAGCACATTTGAAATCCATTATTAATGCTATATCTATTATAGAATTAGAGACAGCAATAGTACAGGATAGTTTGAGATGAGAATGTGGAGGAGGAGCAAAATGTGACCGATATGGTAACTCCTGGATGTGCAGGACCAGGGCCGGCGCGACCCGCTCCGCGAGGGGATGTGGTGCATCCCGGCGCCATACTGGATAGGTGCTGGACATCCCCCCACACCACGCTTACAGATTGACAGCGTTTATACAGTCTCCTGTATGAACGCTGCCAATCTGTATAGCGGGGAGCGGGGGATGTCCGGCGCCTATCCAGCATGGTGCCGGACATTCTCCCCCTCTCCCCGCTAGACAGATGGGAAGCGCTCATATGGGAGTTCCTGTGTGAGCTGCTGCAGCTCACACAGGAACCTCTTTTATGAGCACTTCCTGTCTGCAGACACAGCGCCGCGGAGCAGGCAGGAAACAGGTAAGTAAAGAGGAGTGGCTGGGTGTGCCATTAGGGGGAATACTGGGGGGGGGAAGGAGGGTAACTGGAGCAATATAATGGGGAATACTGGGGTGAAGGAGGGGAACTGGAGCCATACTGGGGAATACTGGGGGGAAGGAGAGGAACTGGAGCCATACTG
>WWET01002915.1:180658-192466 GCA_011038615.1 Limnodynastes dumerilii | reverse complement strand
CAAGGGGGAGAGATTGGATGAATATATACACTACACACACAAACTGGATAACTTAGTGCTTTAATGGCTGTGCTTCTATTATTGTTTTGTTACATATGTTTTCTGTTTTGTGACTGCATTGCATTTTGTGACTTTTTTTTTAACTACATTCAGGTAACAAGAATGTTGAATTTATTGTACAGTGGTCAGAAGGATGTGTATTGTAATGGTAAGGTAACAAGAATGTTGAATTTACAGTACAGTGGTCAGAAGGATGCAGTCTGTATTGTAAGGGGGCCTGTATGGTATAGCGGTCACTAGGATAATGTCTGTAAGGTATGTGTCCCTAAGATATTTAGTCTGTATTGCAGTTTTTATTGGTATAGCGGTCACTAGGATAATGTCTGTAAGGTATGTGTCCCTAAGATCTTTAGTCTGTATTGTATTGCAGTTTTTATGATGAAATGGAATTTGTATAGTGGAGACTAGAATGCTGCCTGTATTGTATACATTTGCTTTCTTTTATTGTGGTTACAAGATTGTGTTTTATGGTGCTTACATGGATAATATACTCTAGAAACCCTAATGACATATTGTTAAACAGGTAGGCGCCGAACACCCTAGCACCGACCCTGTGCAGGACATAAGGCAACAGAACACTCTTTGTAGAAGAAGTTTATAATGTAAGTGTACCTAGGACAGTGATTAGAGCAATGGTTTTTAACCTTTTTTAGTCTCACCCAACACCACATGGAGATTTTGTTTGAACACCCTCAGATCCTCAGATTTGGTTCTTCAGGAACATTTTTTTGTCATTCAGCATGATTTTTACCAAACACAACCAAACTCAACAACAATCAGTCTTCATTTTACCAAACACTTTGAGTTTACAGATTTTTTATTTTCTAGATGTCTGGAATCTAAATTCTAAAATAAAGCAATTACAAAAATATTATAGAGAACAGTCACATGTCCCCACTAACCCCTTTACACCTTACCCTCATGCTTGCAAGTGAATGAAGAACTTCAGCAAGGTATTCATAGTTTTGCACTACAGGAAATTCCCTGAATTGCATATGTGAAATGTCTGCCAAGTAAGGCACTGGACATAGGAGCACTGCGCCAACTAACAGTATTTTGGACAGGGCAAGCTCTGCATTCTGGAAAATATAACACTCTTATATTTTGTATTATTACATACTACACATGCACAGAAACCAGGGACATGCAAGAGAGTATTTTCCCCTATCAAAAGCTGAATGGGCTGTCTTAAAATATGTGTTCAATACAGCTGCACTGCATATAATTTGCCTGCTATATTCAAAACTCAGAATCCGGCCCTTAATGTACAGATTTGTCATGTCCTATTACAAAGGAGTCCCTCATTCTGAATCTACAGTAGATGTAAAATCAGTTGTCTTACATCAAAGACAGAGGACAATAATTGTATTACCTGGGCCATTTACATCTGCATGTTGATTATTTGCAGGAATACACACACTGCCCCCACTCACATACATATGTGTAGACAGAAGGCCAGATCCAGAGCTACGTTTCCATTACGTTTCAAGGCGTAGCGTATTTACTATGCACTCCCCTCGCCGTATGTACTTTTGCCATTTTACACTTGCCAAGCCCTACCTTAACTTTTAAAAGCATAACTACTGATGTACGTAAAGGCTTCACGTATGTAAGTGCCTAAGCACGCCCATACTGCACAATTTAAATGCCTCACCCCGCCTCCGAAGCGTAATTACAGGTGTCGTATGGATGTCACACCCCTTTGTTTGTAGTTAGGCTGTTGGTACTAGGCTGGTACGTACGTTAAGAGTTAAGTGGCGTAACATCTGCAGCGAGCATGCGCAGTACATACAAAATAAAGTTTTTACGTCACCAGCTAGCGTATATACTCTAGCGTATTTAGTTCTGGATCTACCCCAAAGTGAAATTGTTGGCACTTAAACATCTGCACTCTGAAGAGGAATCCTCTCCTTTCCCGAAATTGGTTGCATGGTGTAGGATTTTGTTATAGAGGTAAAACATTTTTTAGGATAGATACTATATAAGGATATATAGTCCAGTGGTGGACATAGTGTATACAAACTAGATAGATATACATTTTACGTTGTGGAGTAATTGAATGTTATACTTTGTATGTTGGAAGCTGTGTGTTAGATTAGTACTACCTTTTTATTTCTATTTATGCACGATGGATGTGTATTAAGCCTACTATGTAATATAATTGTAAACACGGTATTTTATATATTTATGGCTGAACTGTGTCTGTGTGTTTTATGTAACATTGTTTAGAGCACTCTTTAAGTGCAGTATCTAATGTTATAAAACGACTGTAGTAGTTGTGACATTAGGCATACAGTTAAAAATCGCATGACAATTTAGCTGGACTACCTAGGAACAGTGTGCAACTAAGTAGCCACCCTGCGATCTTTTACACCTATAATTCTTTTTTTTGTGTGTGTGTGTGTGTGTGTTTTTTATACAGTACAGTTAACCACTGCTGAAGAATTGGCACAGGAGGAGACTGATGGCACAACTCTCCTTTTTTACTGGTCAAGAAAATAATTTACATCTTCACACAAATTATGGTCATTCACGAGCAGAAAAAGTGTTGATATTCCTGGTAGAAATTCTGATGCTTCCCATTCTCGTGACATTTCCCTCCCCTCTTCTTAAAAACTGAACAAGGTATCCTGGCCGACTTAATTTGGGGTGGAGGAAGGCCTAGATATTGATGCAATGTTTTGTTTCGCCTGAAGAACACTGGTGGTCTCCAAGCCCCCTCCCAGACATACCCACTGACCTGAAATGTTGGTTCCTCTTGCTCCCTCCTGGTTCTACAGCCTCCCTTAAACACTCTCTCCTAATACGCCTTAGTAACGTCTCAAGGGCAGTAATCGCAGTTCACTAGAAATCATCCACTATCCCCACAATCTCGGAGTGGTGTAAAATAATTGAATTTTACTGCTCAAAATATAAATTAATCCTTCCAGCCACTGACAAGTCCTCAGAATATGTGGCCATCTGGTACCCTTGGCACCAATTCTTGGATTCCCCCAAGCCTCCACCTTTGTACATATGCCTTTAACCACCCTTGAATAATCTGGTCCCACATTTGTTTGACAGATTCTATCTACTTTTTGTGTTCTCACTGTGTAACACTTTACGTATTACACCAAAATATGCAATGTCAGGCTAGTTATTAGATGGTTATCTAAGACTGTCTAATGCTGGTTATTTGTTCTGTACCCATTGCCTGTACCATGTACTGCTCTTTGTACAAATAAAGAATAAATGCCTGGTAGAAATTCTGAACACCGGTAGCTGACCTACACTTAAATCTCATCTATATAGAGTTTGTTGTAGTAGGTAGATCTCTCGGACGTTCTAACAGGTAATATAACACTCCTCATCACAAATACCAACCAAATAAAGTATCATGATTTATAGAGTGAATGATAAGAGTCAACCTTAAATAACTCTTTTTTTTACAATTTAGGATATCCTTATCCTTAAACATGCTTAGGGATAAATATAAGGATATTCTAAATTGTAAACTAAATTGAGGGCAAATAGGGTCTAGGGTCAGTACAGTTTTGAATAAACAAATGGGCAGACTGGATGGGCCATGTGGCTCTTATCTGCCGTCACTTTCTATGTTTCTGTTTTTCAGTCACAATAAGAGCAGTGAAGCAAAGAGAGATGTATGCATGTCAATTGAATGTGTTCAATTCAAAGGTAACAACACGTGCTAGAAAGGGAGTGAAGCATAAAGTAAAGAAACACACAAAGAAGATTCCAACACTTCTAATAGCAGTCAATTTATAGCATTCTATTTGTGTGCAGTCTTAGTCACACAGATTTTCAAATATACATTAAACCACCACCTCTTTACTCTGGGTGGTATATTAAAGGCCAACAGTGGGAAAACATGTCTGGGACAGAGCAATAACGTAGTGTAAATGAGAGCAAAATACTTAGACAAATGATGAGTTCAATCAGAAACGAAGGAACTTATGTATAGTTAGTAACTTTGTCATACTCCTTTCTACCATGCGCGACTTTAGAATTTCTAGCTGAAAATGGCTCTATGAAAACTTTTTATCTCAGATATCAACATTTTCCTGAAATGATTAAATGTGGATCATGTATTTATGTTACAGGACTAGAAAAGCATTCTAGAACTAGAAAAAAAAAGTTTTTGGATAAAATTCCAGTAAAATGATATCTACTTTATTTGCTATAGTTTATTAAGGAGATAAGTGACCCCTGCAGAAAAAAAAGAACTAGAAAAATCCTTCCTCAAATTACACAGTCAGATACCACAAAGTTGTTACAAGTTACTATTAGCTAAACTACTTAGGAATAACAAGTATGGAGTGAGAGTGAATGAAAATTGAGAAAAACTTAGTATTTTCTTTCTCCTACTTAATGACTTAGGACCGAATCCAGACTTTGGTTTGCAGTGCCTTTGAAGAATAAATAGCAGACCACTCGATGCGGGTGCATAGGAGAATGTCCAGCACTTTTACCCTACCTTAAAAGTTCCAATCTCTAACCATTGAAAATGGTGATGGATCTACAATCGGTTGGCAGGACACAGTCGCTGAATGCTACAGTGGCAGAGTCAAAGAAGAGACAGAGTGGAGGACAGGACAAAACAGAATGGAGGAAGGGAATGATTGGGAGTGAGGAAGATAGACAGAGGAGAGCAGCAGGGAGATACACTGAAGCAGGAGCAGGGACAAAATAAATAATAACATTTTTTTTTTTAGGATTGAATTTAGCTCAGTGTTGAATATTTACACCATCTTACATTTAATTTAGTGTTGAATATTTACACCATCTTACATTTAATTCAGTGTTCAATATTTACACCTATTGAAAATTTAGAAAGCCAATCTTATAGTGTTGGCTGTATCTATGCTGATGTTACTTTCGCCGTTGTAACCCTAACTGGTGAGAAGCTATAAGGAAGAGCTTGTAATCACTTGGAAGATTGGACACATTCTCTGCAAAGAAATTTCTATTTTCAAAATACAACAGCTGTAAGCTCATTTTCGTCTGTCTGTATTTCAAAAATATTACTAATTAGAACATTTTACTAATAATCGGTAGGTATTTTTTAAATTCGGCTTACTTACCCAGTCATTATTTCCAAAACCGCTGCCGTAGACATGTCACACAAGGTGAGTGTACAAGGGGAATCTACGAGTCAGGCTGTGGGGATGGAAGTCTTAGGGTCAGGCTAGGGGGAATGGAGTTTTAGGGTCAGGCTGTGGGGAGGAGAGGGTTAGGGTAATTGAAAGGGAAGGTTATGGTAAGAATTAGGATAAGGGTTGATGTTGGAGATATATTCACCTCTTGCCACTGCAAATTCGTCCTATTCATTTTCCATTGCATGCCCTCGGTGGGGAAGGAACAATCGAATGCAGAGCCAATTCATACAGTGCATCCAGAAAGTATTCACAGCGCTTCACTTTTTCCACATTTTGGTATGTTACAGCCTTATTCCAAAATGGAATAAATTCATTTTCTCCTCAAAATTCTACACAAAATACCCCATAATGACAATGTGAAAAAGTTTTTTGGGGAGATTTTTGCAAATTTATTAAAAATCAAAAACTAAGAAATCACATGTACATAAGTATTCAGAGCCTTTGCCATGAAGCTCAAATTTGAGCTCGGTTGCATCCTGTTTCCACCGATCATCCTTGAGATGTTCCTACAGCTTAACTGGAGTCCACCTGTGGTAAATTCTTTTGATTGGACATGATTTGGTAAGGCACACACAGTCTATATAAGGTCCCACACATTAAGTCAAAGGAACTGTCTGTAGACCTCAGAGACAGGATTGTCTTGAGGCAGAAATCTGGGGAAGAGTACAGAAAAATATCTGCTGCTTTGAAGATCCCAATGAGCACAGTGGCCTCCATCATCCGTAAATAGAAGAAGTTCGGAACCACCAGGACTCTTCCCAGAGCTGGCCGGCCCTCTAAACAGAGCGATCGGGGGAGAAGGGCCCTAGCCAGGGAGGTGATCAAGAACCCAATGGTCACTCTGTCAGAGCTACAGCATTCCTGTGTGGAGAGAGGAGAACCTTCCAGAAGGACAACCATCTCTGCAGCAATCCACCAATCAGGCCTATATGGTAGAGTGGCCAGACGGAAGCCACTCCTTAGTAAAAAGCACATGGCAGCCTGCCTGGAGTTTGCCAAAATGCATCTGAAGGACTCTCAGACCATGAGAAACAAAATTCTCTAATCTAATGAGACAAAGATTTAACTCTTTGGTGTGAATGCCAGGCGTTATGATTGGAGAAAACCAGGCACCGCTCATCACCAGGCCAATACCATCCCTACAGTGAAGCATAGTGGTAGTAGCATCATGCTGTGGGGATGTTTTTCAGCGGCAGGAACTGGGAGGCTAGTCAGGATAGAGGGAAATATGAATGCAGCAATGAGACATGCTGGATGAAAATCTGCTCCAGAGCACTCTTGACCTCAGACTGGGGCGACAGTTCATTCTTTCAACAGGACAACGACCCTAAGCACAAAGCCAAGATATCAAAAGGAGTGGCTTCAGGACAACTGTGAATGTCCTTGAGTGGCCCAGCCAGAGCCCAGACTTCAATCTGATTGAACATCTCTGGAGAGATCTGAAAATGGCTGTGCACCGACTCTTCCCATCCAACCTGATGGAGCTTGAGAGGTGCTGCCAAGAGGAATGAGCGAAACTGCCCAAAAATAGGTGTGCCATGCTTGATTTTTAACAAATTTGCAAAAATCTCACAAATATTTATTTTACATTGTCATTATGGGGTATTGTGTTGAGGGAAAAAATTTATTTATTCCATCTTGGAATAAGACTGTAACATAACAAAATTTGGAAAAAGTGAGGCGCTGTGAATACTTTCTGAATGCACTGTTACTGGCTGGTAGAACATGTTCTGAACGCCAACCCACACCCTTGGAAGACAGTGTACTTTGACTACCATATTAAACACAGAAACAGAGCCCATATTGTAGCGAAGATATAGATAGAATTACAGGCTGTGATAATTTTGAAGAAGATAGTCAGTACTGTTGCACTAGTGTTGAATAGTGACAGCAAATATTTTAACAGGTTTTTACAATTTTAAACAATCAATCATTCACATCAGCCCCTACCCCCAGTCGACCTATTAGCATATTTTTGGAGTGTCAGAGGAAACCCACACAGGCATGGAAAGAACACAGAGACCCATACAGATAAGGCCTTGTGCTAGAATCAAACTCATGACCTCAGCACTGTGAGGCAAATGTGCTAACTACTGAGCTGTGGTGCTGCCCATGACCATTCACTCTGTGTAGCTAGTGGGACCTCATGATGAGGAGTACTGATTTTCCAGATGTCTCTGACCTTAAAGTCCAGAAAACCCATGACAAGGATTTTGAATAACTTAGTATATATTAGAATTAGTATAATATATTGTTATTAGCACACTGTGGGGTGTTGTTGAGGAGTACAGGAGAAGCATCAGAAATAGCACAACTGGCACCAGGTATAGGGAAGCCTTAGGGTCATATTAAACTTGGTGTTGCGGTGTGGAATGCTGCAAAGAGACAGAGTATGCATAAAACTTACTTAAGACCGTCCCCATACTGTAAATCCTTGAAATTGACATCTATTGGGAAAGCAATGCCACTGTATAGGTCACCAAAACTTACAGTACGTACAGAGTGGCTACACTAACGAATGTAATCAAAAGCAAAAAGCCACCCACATTAAAAGGCCCACCACTAATAATAATGGACTGGATCCATACCTATGTTAGGTCCATGTTGGATCCTAAACTTTTAGGCCACTCCCCTCTCAGTGGACCCTACCTTATTATTTCTGCATCATCCCTACTTAAAATGGGGGCAGTGCGCAAATGTAAATTGTATGTAAGGGATGAAACCGCTGTACCAAGGGGGGTGTTTTCTAGCCATAGTGATCGGAAAATGTCCCTTAGTGTAATTTAGGCTATAACCCAATGTTATGTAGTGGTGAGCCAGGCAATGTGACTGTGTTCACTGCTGCACTATTGCCTGACTTGGTATATTGTCTGACACCAAATATACTAACAGTAGGGTTTCTTATGCTCCAATAGTGCCTAATAGGCTACTTTAGGGCATAAAATTAACCACTATGGAGGAGATGTAAAGAACCCTAATATGGCTCCATATGAAACCATAATAGACTGTTATGCAGGCATATTAAGAAATGCTGTGCAGGCATATGGAACCCAACAGGCCTTTATAGAAGGGCTTAATATGTGGCACCAATGTTCTATAAAAAAAAAACCTCAGATTGCTATAGATTATATTAAAGAAAACTTAATGAATATGTTATAATAGTGCAATTCAGGTACAAAGCAGCACTAAATATACTGTTGTCTGTTTTTTTCATAAAAGTAAGGGAAGAAAATCAATGAAGGGCACCAGGGAGGGGAAGTTATAGGTAGGTAAGATTACAGTGGAAGGGAACCCCAAAGAAGGGGTTTGTGTGTGTGTGTGTGTGTGTGTGTATGGGGGGGGGTTACGACACCTATTTTTGTGTGCTCCACCTAATGTCAAAAGTTGCAAAAGTTTGTTACAACTCTGGTGGTTCCTTTGATTCTTTAATCCTTGAATCCCCTGACAAAGCTCAACTCTACTGTCCCATACTACTAGCATATGCTCCAATTTCTGCATTTCCCTCGGTGTTCTATGAATATCCTGCATTTAATGCTTTAAGGTGTGTGTCCGACCTGTGCCTAAAACAAGATAAAGCAATTCCTTAGCTTATGATACGTATGATATTGTTTTGAGATATGGAATAGAGAATTAAATTATATTTATGACTTTGTTGTAAACACAATGGACATTGAACAATTTGGGCCTGATCCTGAATTATGTAAGTCAGGGCGTGTACTAGATATTACGCTACTGTATCTTCTACCGTGCAGAACTCAGATCCGTACAGTAGATCAGAGGAAGGGGTCGGCCTTTCACTTCTACATGCCTAATCCCCGCCATATAGGTAGGGATAGGCATGCTAATGAAGTGCCGGGGGTGGAGAACAGCAGTACCACATTGATCTGCCTCCAGATGGACGCAGATCTGTGCAGAGAAGTTAAGGTAAGTTTCCAGAACTCCATAGGAAAGAGGACAGTGACGGGTATGCACTGCCACCTAACGTGCAGACTTTCAGACCCCTGCACATACGCAAAGTACGCAGGAGTCTGGATCTGATCCTTTGTGATTATTGCTTTGTAGCAGTAACATGTTTGAACCTTAAACAGGCAGAAAACTGAAATACATAGTTTAAATAATTTATTATTTTAAGGTGAGCTTCCAAATACATAAAAATGTGCAAATATTACAGTGTTTAATCAGAGCAGACAAATTATTTCACAATAACATTGTTTTTTTTTGTACATTTTACAGAAATGAAACATTCTCAATCACAATATTGTCAACTTTATTTTCAGGACCAATAAAATAAAACAATCTAAATGAAAAAAAAGATTATGTTTTATTATAGAATTTGGCCCTGTGGTAATATCTATGTTTGTTCAGACTATTTCCCTAACAGTGTTCAGTCAAACAAACTCATTCAACTGTCCAAGAGGCACACAGTTTTATAGACTATATGACAGATGTAAGAGTTGTGTGCAATTGTTTTTGTTAAAAGTATGTGTTCACAATGCATATGCAATATGTACACAACTGTACACGAGGCCCCAAAGGTGTAACAAGCAAGCCCAACTATTCTTCAAAACTAAACGTATTATTGTCATTTAAACAGGAACAGTGAACGGCTGTGATTTTGTTTTATTGTATTTTAACTAATATCACACAGTAGGAGAGCTGTAAGGTACGGAGGAAATAGTCAGAATAAAACATTATATAAACATTTTATCAATTTGAACATTTTGGGATAGAAATTATAAGGGTAATGAATTGGTTTATGGCAGTGTTGCTGAGGCAATTTTTTTCCCTTTGTTTCTGTGGCTAGCAGATTAACCCCTGCCTTTCATGCACCTGTTTGCATTTACCTATAAATTGCTTGAACAACTTCCATTCTGTGTTTGTAATGAATTGGTTTAAACCAGACCACTGAAAACCACAAAAAAATTCAGGGATAAACAGATTTTTTCCCCTACGATTGATATCACTTTTTACTTTTTGAGGTTTCTCACACTTATTGTGCTGGGAAAGAAGAGGACTTAAGAAAGGAAAACAAAACCCTGGTCCTGGACAGTAGTTAGGTTAGCTTTGCTGTAAGTTGTAGCAAGGTACGTGCGTGTAGCAGATGGGAAGACAATTTTATGTATGCTTCAATGCTGGACTTTAATGTCACATACCTTCTGTGATTAAAGGCCCATTATTGACAAGTTTAGACTGCTTGGTATCAGTGCCATACCTATCGCATGGGCCTGGGGGAGGGAGGCTGGAAGCTAAAGACAGCACTAGATGTATAAATACATTGACCATGCTGTGCACACAGCAGAAGGTGTGTTTGGGGGGGGAGGGGGGAATGTTGTGACACCCCCCCACCGACTAATAGGCCTGATTATGTCTACTTCTGCTCCTGATTAATATCATTATTATACTTATGACCCTACTAAGAATAACCAGGACATTTCCATAAATACAGTCAATTAAATGACAAGATCTTTAAGAAGAAGAATTGCCCAAAATTTCCCCCCAACGTTAAAACTATTATTATTGGATCACTGTAAAAATGTATAGTAATCTGAATTTTTTCATTTCATTGGTTCCCATAAGAGATAGCTAATAATAGCTGACAAACAACAATTAAACTGGTCAAACATCTGTGACATTTACATTAATGCAGTAACCTCTCAAATTATATATCAAGACATTTAGAAAATAATGTCTTTAAAATACTTCAACTGCCAAAGCTATAATATTACATTTAATACATTAATCACATTTTGTCTTGGCAGTGTGAAGATATGAGAAGATTATTACAGCATTATACATATAAATGTCATATTCAAACATGGGCTAGGAATGCGTTATTGGTTTTACTTGATCTTGACATAAAAACAAAAATATAATCACAAAATAAAATGCATAAATATCAGGGTCACTCAAAACTATTAAAATATTTAGTAAATGTATAAAAAATAAATTGTTTTAAAAGCACTAAAACATAATTCTCAAACATTATTTGCAACAAAAAGACATCTTTCACACAAAAATTATTTAGACAAAGTTTTTACAAGTGTATACACATAAATATAAAATAGAGTACTGATAAATAACTAATCTTAGCTTAAAGTCATTTGTCTTAAGGAGTGTTTAGAGGGTAGCACCGTTTTGTGGTCAATTTGGTGTTCAGCTTTTTTTTCAATTATCCATACATCTGTTTGAACTGATAGCATTCATTGCAATAGCCACTGCATTTGTTGTTACCATAGTGATCACATCCTGGTGCTCTACACCGCAGCTTGGGTGAATCTTCCCCAGATGATTTGTGATGGCCACCTCTGTGCTTGCACTGTTCACAAAGCTCATCGTTTCGGCCTGCAACTTGATTTTTGCAAACATCCCTGGCACAGATTTTGATAGGATAACCAGTTTGATTTTGCCCAGATCTCTGTAAATACAGATTTGTGTTCAATGCAAAAGCTTCTATTTATGATTTAAACACATACTACTTATTGCATGCTTTTTTGGGGGTCTATAAATTCCTCCATGGTGACCTTAGTTTAAAAATGAAAATATTCATTATAAGTTACTAGTTTTTATCCATGTTTTATCAATTATATATACA
>WWET01002915.1:148502-166394 GCA_011038615.1 Limnodynastes dumerilii | reverse complement strand
ATATATATATATATATATATATATATATATATATATATATATATATCACTTCACTTAGTCAATTAGGAAAGAAAAGACTGAACTGGAAGTGGGCATGGCTATTTGGCTGCAAAAACTAACAAACTAAGGAAAAATGGAGATCAGATTTTAGCTGACATTTTCTAGTATGTAATAGGAAAGTCTAGAATCTGATATATATATATATATATATATATATATATATATATATATATATATATACACACACTTAGTCAATTAGGAAGGAAAAGACTGAACTGGAAGTGGGCATGGCTATTTGGCTGCAAAAACTAACAAACTAAGGAAAAATGGAGATCAGATTTTAGCTGACATTTTCTAGTATGTAATAGGAAAGTCAGAGCTAGAATCTGATTGGTTGCTATGGGCAACATCTCCTTTCACGCATCTTCGTAAATCTGACCACTATTGTTCAGTGATTGATGATTAATCCGTGATTACATAATTGGATAATACTAGAATAACTAATACATTGACACAGTAGTTACCAATATGTCTGTTGGGATATAAAACATACAATCATCGGGCCAGATCCAGAACTACGTCCGTCTTCCATAGACAGACATAATTCAATGAACAATAGCTACTGCGCATACGTAATCTGCGTACGTAGATTGCGTATATGCGGTCTAAAAGACCGCATATACGCAATTTACGTATCGAAACGATACGCAGATTACGTACAATAGCTACTACGCATGCGCAGTAACTATTGTTCATTGAATTACGTCCGTCTATGGAAGACGGACGTAGTTCTGGATCTCATTGTTTGTTCACACTTGTCTAGTTTATTGCATGTACAGCAGCTTGTATTATAACATTATAATATAAATATTGTGTACAGGGATGTCCTGGTAAGTAAAATTCAATCAATGTTGAGGCGTATGCCATCACATTACAATATTAATGGAAAATGTATTATGTCACCAAGAAGATCCCTATGTTGAACGACACATATTCATAGGCAATTAAACATTAACCTGTAGTGCTTTTCCTATACTCTGTTTACTTAAAGAGGTTTCAGCTTCAGTAAAAATGTTAAAATTTGTTAAAATGTTGATAAATTTATCAAGATGATAACATTCTGACACAATGCCATTAATAATGTTGGGAAGACAAGAGTATTAGATTTAATCGGGTGTTTGTGAGAGAGGTATGTGTGTGTGTGTGTGTGTGTGCTTGTGTGTATGTAGGAATCTTAGTATGTAGCTCCTATAGGGGCAGAGACTGATTTGAATGTCTAATGTTTTCTGTAAAGTGCTACATTTATTAAGCGATCATAATAAAGTAGTAAATTTGCAGAGCACCACTGATTGCTAATATGCACAAAACAAAACTATATGAACAAAAGAATGTAAAGAAGATAGGTAACTTTAAGTAAATTCATCATATCATATCATATTTAAATTACTAGAAACTCTTTATTGGATAAACCACTGACCATACCTAGCATACACAGCAGTCTGTCAAAAACACTAGAGCACTCTTTATTGGAATGCATTTTGAAGAAGTGATGTGAAATAATGGTGGCACAGTCTGCAAACTGACAGATGTAGAGAGGGACCATAGAATATATTTATATAATAAAGCAGAGTGATAGATCATGTATGTAGGGCCGCTCGCTACGGGGACTCACACTCTGCTCCAAACCGGCTGGGATATCGATTGCTTATGCCTTGATGAGGCATAGTAATCAATCCCTGGAGCACCGAACACAAACCTGGAGCAACTTTTGGCTGTCCCTATTTTGCAATGTGAAACATCGCAGCGGGGACTCGGTGCACTCGCTGGTAATAATTAACATGTTCTGTAACAATCCAACATTGTTACAGAGATTACTACTGACTCTGCAGCTGATCTGTTACTGTACAGACTGAATGACTGCTGGATTGTTCAGCACGTGACAGTACACTCTGCAGAAAGAAGCAGACATTGTGCATCTGTCTGCATCGTTATCACTTAAAATTAAACTTTTCTAAAAATCATTTTAAATGATGTCTGTAATTTGCAACGATCAGGCATCAGAGTGCACACTTACACAATATTGTTCCAAAAACTTATTTATCGAGTGATTGGAACGATAATCATGTGAAAAGGCCCCAGCGTGTATGTATTGTTTGTCTTTTAATGATGTATGTGCTCTGTCAGGACTACTTGTTATCATGTACAAAATGTTTAATAGAAATCTCTCTATGTTCCCATAATGTGTTTGGGGACCGTAATAGTGCAGGTTATGATAGTGACGCTAGAGAAAATCTGTGCATAATGACTAATACATTACTACTTTGTAAAACAAAACAAAAAAAAACAAAGCGACCATTTGTTTGCTGCCATAGCAACTTCTGATAACCTCTTATAAGCAAGCTCATACAATTGCAGCAATAGCACTTGGAGTTCAGATGAGCATTTCCTAATGAAACAAAAGTAGAAAACCAAGCCCTGTTGACCTATGATTCAGTTCCAGTTTTAGTGGACGTTTTGTACTTTAACAAATCTGCAGGTAAAAAATTGCATATGGCATTGAGGATGATAAATTGTCATGCCAAATGCAAACCAGAAACTGTCTGCATAGAAAGACCTTACACAAGTTTAACTTGGACTAATGCACACATTGTCTTGCACCATTGTGCATAATGTTACAGAATAGTATTTTCCAGGCTCTTAGCAGTGATTATAAATTCCCAAATATTTATGTTAATATATTGTAAGACACTTATGTATCATTTCCACCAACATAGATATTTTTATTGGGGTGCAGTTGTGGATCCACCTGGCCCTATTTGGAACATGATGCAGTCGCAGCTGAATGGCGGCTGTATCACTGTTTGAAACAATCTCCAGATAGAAAACTGGTATTGGGAACGGGAACCTATTTCCCCATTACCAATAGTTACAGGTTTTAGCAGGTATAAGGTTAAGGTTTGGGCTTAAGGGGAAGGTTAGGCTGCGGGGCATGAAAGATTAGGGTTAGCTTGCAGGGCATGGTGGGTTAGGGCTAGGCTGTGGGAAATGGAAAGTTAGGGTTAGGAAAGGGCTGAGTTAGCTAAAAGTTAGTGGATTACTCTTCGCAACTTCAAGAGACGCATCACCGCTGCTTTCTAGAATGGAGAAATGCCAGGTGGATAAAATATTTAGGAGACACTGTAACATCGGAGTACAATTATTTGCATAATAAGAACTCAAACGAGAAAACATAAAGCAAACTCAAGAATATATACATAATTATTAAATAAAATAGAGATTTATAAAAAAAATCTGGTAAATTATCCAAATGACATTTACCTTTATGATCAGACTCCTTTCTGATAAATGTCACCAGGCAAAGCAATAAGGAGGAATCCCTAGTGACATCACATGATGTCATTATTGGGATTTTTCTATAACAGTAATGAAACACTTCTTGTTTAATTTATTTGCACATTTTACTTTTATTGTCACATGATGCTTTAAATTTACAGTGCACTATTATAGGTAGGTGCATTTCAAAGGAAGGGCTGGATCCTGACTTAAGTAAGTGTTTGAAATTAGCTATTCCTGGGCTAAACCATGGTGATTGCAGGGGAAGTCAAGTTAATTGTATTCTTTGCCTGCAGGGATGTAGCTTTGAATTGCTTACTGCACATATACTCACCAGCTTTACTATCACACTGTTATTTAGACTTGGAATAGAAAACATCACTTCTCAACTCTAATACTGTTTGCAACAGATGAAATATGACTCCCCTGCAATAAACATGGTTTAGCCCAGGAGTAACTAATTTCAATCACTTACTTAAATCTGGATCCAGCCCAAAGAGTGGTAATAATGCAGGGAAATAAATGAATGAAATTAATAAATCTGAAATGTATGGTCTACATGCAGAACAAAAGTAAACGAATATAACTTTTTTTATTCATTACAAATAGTTACTAAGCTTAAACAATTAATAGTTAATGAAAGAATGTCTCACCATATTGGAAGACTTGCATAACGGTGACAGCCAAAAGTATACTATAAATGTACATTGCCACGGTGGAACTTTAATCATTTACAGCGTCTTACAAAACATTGGAAATTCTTACATTTCTAGTATAGTAAATGAGTCAGACTTTATTCCACTACAAGTTAAAGAATGAAAGCATAATTCCCATAGAAGTGAGTGACATGTTACGCATGCGTGCTTCATCACCTATTGCACATTACCAAGCTGCAAAGAAAGGGCGTCCCTAAACTTATGCCAAAATGAAAATAAACTACGTATTTTAATGCATAGCGTACAAATGCAATCTAATTTTCACATGTATACTCTGGAAGCTGATTAGCATTTACCCCCAAGGTATTATGCAAGTTCATGCGTCAAATGACGGCATTCTCCTAGACACCGTCTTCTTACCTTGGTACTACGCAGGTTCTAGATGTGATAGAAAATGGTCAGTGCTTGCTGTAGGACACAGAGATCCATGGAAGGTACAGACAACCAGGCTGTGTTGACGGCTTCGGAAGCACTGCTCCCTGGGAGAGATTAGCTGTGTGTACGAATCGTAGCATCGGGGAATTCCCAGGCCGGGACTTTCCGACAACACATGCGGGTCACGTGGATTCTAGCCAGCAGAGGGCGCCGGCGAGCATGCAATTTTACAGAACTAAGAAATTCTAAAAAGAAAGTCTAAAAAAGTAGAACGAAATGTTATTTTGTTTGCCCAGTGCTTAATGTTGCATGTGGGGTCTTATCTATCTATGTCAGTGATGAGCAACCTGAGACACTTCAAGTGCTGTCCTTTATCCAAAAGTCTAAACTGTGTCTTTCATTTTAGTATTGTGAAAACAATACATTGAATAGAAATAAAAACATAAATCTATGAAATACACATGGTGGGGCTTATGACACAAATTATGTCATCAAGTCCCTATAATCCTTAGTAATGCTTTGGGTCACATAATTTATAGACTGACGGGTGGCAGTGATTTCCATTAAATCATGTTATCAGACTGGATTCACACTTCCGCTGTGGAGGCTATCGAACGGGATTTGTGAACCACAACCCTGCATGTAGGAGAGCAGCGCACTCCTCCTTGCTCTCCTACATGTGGATAGTGGATCCTCCAGCAAGACCCTAACTTAAGTATACGGCATAGAAACCCTTTCCGTGCAGAACACTGAATTGTATCTAAGGGCTTAAACCTTACTGTACAATTTAAATGTTTGAGACCACCCCCATGCTTGGGGCTCAGATCTGCACAGAGTGCAGCATTGGGCGGCTGCACTATCCATTGCGGAGATAATGTTACTGCACATGCACAGAACCATTTGTCATCATACTTCTACAAGTAGTATGTAAGTGTTCCGGAAGTTTTAATTGTGAATCCGGCCCATCAAGCCCAAATGCGTAAAATTTTAGAGCTCTCCTAGAATTCCAGGAGCAGTATCCGAGTCTCTTGGAAATTCTGTGAGAGTCAGCAGCTTTGCTAATGTGCCTATATTTTCAGCTCTTGTCATTCAATTCTTTTTTTAATGCCAAAATGTAATTGTCTCAATGTTACAAAACATTTTTGTCACCAATATAATTTTATGCCGTTTAACTTGGGAATATGACTGGTAAATATGGGTTCCATAAATAAAGAACAAATGTACGGCCCAACGGTATAATTAATCACAAAGGGGCTTAAGAGTTTAAGACAGTGTTGGCTAACCTGTGACACTCAGGTGTTGCGAAACTACGAGTCCCAGCATGCCTTAACTGCAAAAGCATAGCGGATACCTGACAAAGCATGATGGGAATTGTAGTTTCACAACATCTGCAGTGCCACAGGTTAGCCAACACTGGTTTAAGATTAAGAAGACAATTATTGAGAAATATGAGAGTTTGATTATTAGCTGGTAATGACAGTCCTCTAGGTAAATATGTAGAAGTGCCACAAAATTGTTGTGGTTTCAAAGCACAAACAGGTTTGTTGCAGAAAAAGATTAGAAAGATTTGATTCAATCAAAGCACACAGAAAATATCCCCAAGATCTGAATACTATTTTATACAAGGACAGTACCAGCAAAAGTGGGATGGGAGAGAAAAAAACAGAGGAAGAGGACAAGACAGAAGAGAGTAACAGGGAGAGACATAGGCGCGGGGACAATGGTAGAAAAGGTAGAAAATTCATTTTAATTTAAAATGTAAAAAATTATTTTAAATTTAGATTTTTTTTTTTTAATGAATTTCTCATTGCTTTGTTGTTGTAATGATTTATTGAGCTTTGGGGTTTTTGCACCCTAAGCATGATGCATGATTTAGCATTTATTTGGCAATAAACTGCAGCAAACAAATTTTTGACCATTCCTCTAGTCTACCTAGATCATCAATTATTTTGTTTACCCCTCATGGTGTGTCTACCCTGTTACATCTGCCATTTGCAAATAGGCATATTTTCTCCTCAACACCATGTATAACGTCACAAATAAAGATATCAAATATCATTGGTCCAAGTACATACTCCTGTGGAACTCCACTGGTAACCTTACCATTCACAGACGGGATTCCATTTACTATAACCCTTTGTTTTTTATTCTGTAACCAAGACTGTAACACAACTATCTTTGATTCCAATACCAAATTTTTCAGCTTTTTTAACAATTTTCAAAGTTTCACAGTGTCAAAAGCCTTACTGGAGTCTAGATAAGATATGTATGCAGCTCTCTCTTGATCTATGACTTTAGAGACTCAAAAAAGTCAATAAGATTTGTGTAACGTGATCTCAACTGAGGAAATCTATAATTCTTGGGATCTTGCAAATTGCCCAATTTAAGATATTGAACAAATTGTTCTTTTAACAGTGTTTCCATCAATGTCCCTGCTATTGGTTTAAGACTTACTAGTTGGTAGTTGGCAGCTTCTTAGCTACTTCCACTTTTATGCAGAGGGACTACATTTGCTATTCTCCAGTCTTCTGGAGTTATTCCTGTTACTAGTGACTGGATGAATAATTTTGGTTATGGTTTTACCAGTTCCCCTTTAAAGCTCTTTTAGTATCTTAGGATGTATCCCATCTGATCTTATTGAATTGTCCCCTCTCAGCTTAGAGAGTTCTTTTAAGACCTGCTACTTAACTTTCGGTTACTTCCTAGATATCAATATAATTAAATGTAATTTAAATGCAGTCCCTTCTCACTTTCTTTTGTAAATATTAGATGGAAATAATTGTTAAGATGATCTGCCATAGACCTGTCATTCTCATCAAGTCACTTAGGCCCGAATTCAGAGTGTCACAAGCAAGCAAGGCACTTACCCTGTCGGTGGTCAGCTGGCGTCTATCTCCTCCCGGCGGTCCCACGGTCTTGGCCGTTGGAGGCTGTCACCAGTGTAGTGGCAACCTCTATACTCACCCAGCGGGTTCCCTGCATCCTCCCTGTGTCTCCTAGTGGTTTCTGGTGCCAAAGTCCGGCGGTGCTCCGGATCATGGGCACCGCCATCTTGCCTGGGGTCACATGCTGCTGAACTGCCAATGGGAATCCTTTGCCTCATTCCTCCAGCCAATCAGTGCACAGGGCGCACTTTAAACCCTGTGCACAATCCATTCAGTGCCAGAACAACTTGTCCATTCAAGGTGCCTGGTTCTCCTACCCTGATTCTGGTATTCTGCAATCCTGATCCTGATCCTGGTATTCTGCAATCCTGATCCTGATCCTGGTATTCTGCAATCCTGATCCTGATCCTGGTATTCTCCTGCCTGCACTCTAATCCGGTCAGCCTGCACTCCAGTCCGGTCCTGCCTGCACTCCAGTCCAGTACTGCCTGCACTCCAGTCCGGTCCTGCCTGCATCCAGTCCAGCATAGCCCGGTCCTGCTCTATAAACTTTCTGGACATTTGCTCACCTACCCCTGTTCGCCATAGCCGGTCCTGGGCAGGTAGTATCCTGTTTACATGAACTGGCCAATCAAGTAGGTGCCTTTCAGCACGCTGTGCTGCATCAAAACCAAGCCTCATCTGTGGATTCTTCTTCTGGTCAAAGTAATACAAGAATTCCTCTGTCTACCCCGGCTAAATATGGCGGTGAACCCGGTCATCTTCGCCTCCAATGCTCCAAGCGTCCGGGAAATGGGCGTTCCTAACCACCATGGAGGAGGTAAAGTTAGGAGTACTTTTACGTTCCTCCGCATCTAGAGACTGTACATTACCTGTGACTCTAGTATTCAACTCTATGGAGGCACCGTTGACCGCCCTCCTCTATTCTGTGGCCACTGAAAATTTTATTTGTAACCACACCATTGAAAAGTTTGGAATCATCACTGAAAAGATTGCCATGCACACATACCTCACGGCTGTGGATGGCAGTCGAATTCCAGGTGGAACTATTACCCACCAAACTGTTCCTGTCAAATTTCGGACAGGAATTC
The DNA here is from genome assembly GCA_011038615.1 of Limnodynastes dumerilii. Taxonomy (NCBI): domain Eukaryota; kingdom Metazoa; phylum Chordata; class Amphibia; order Anura; family Limnodynastidae; genus Limnodynastes; species Limnodynastes dumerilii. The sequence goes on along the minus strand of WWET01002915.1, from coordinate 157,994 downwards.
TTCATGAGGAGACCATCCAGTTCCTTTTCCTCTCATCAGCCAGTTTCCCCATCATTCTGGGGTTACCCTGGCTCCAAAAAGATAACCCCCACATATACTGGTCTTCTTCCCAAATTGTTCATTGGGGTAAAAATTGTTTTCAGAACTGCCTGACCCAGGTAGTTCCACAACGTCTCGTCAAGTCTGTTTCTACCCCTGACATTCCGGCTCAATACCAAGTCTTTCGTGGCATCTTCAGTAAACAATCTGCGGAGACCCTACCACCTCATCGTCCTTGGGTCTGTCCCATTGATCTTCTTCCTGGTTCTACGCCCCCCCAGGGGTAGAACATATGCGTTATCACTCCCTGAAACCCAAGCCATGACGGAATATATTCAGGACAATCTTGCCAGGGGTTTCATCCAACTATCTTTATCTCCCGCTGGTGCAGGATTCTTTTTCGTCAAGAAGAAGGACGGAGGTCTCCGTCCTTGCATCGATAACCGCGGTCTGAACGCCATAACGATCCGGTACCCCCTGCCATTAATCACGGAAATGTTCGACCGTATCAAGGGTTCCACGGTATTTACTAAACTCGATCTGAGAGGGGCATATAATCTGATCAGAATCAAAAGTGGCGACAAGTGAAAGACGGCCTTCAACACACGGGATGGACACATTGGGGCTGATTCAGAGATGCGATTGCGAAAAGATCGCAAATATACGCATCTAATGTTAAGATCCTAGCAGGTTCCAGCCCACTGCATAAAGAGTCACTCCCCTTGCAAACAGCGGTGGATCTTAAACTTAGACCACCATTGACTAACCCTAACTCTACGCTGTCATTTGGGATCTTAAGTGACGTGGGAGCGTTCATTTAAGATCCTAAGTGTCAGTCCTCGCCCACTTTCCCTCATTTCCCTGCCTCCCCCCGCCCATTTCCATGCAAATCCTTAAGATCTTAAAGATTCGCATCACTTAAGATCTTAAGTGCTTGCGTGCAATTCAAACTTACGCTCTTAGCGAATTTACGCTCCTAACCACTACGTAGACGGCGTTGCACTATTAATACGCATGCGCAGTTTTGCGAATTTTGTAGGATCTTAAATATACGCTCCTAAGTTCCGTGGAAATCGTATCTCTGAATCAGGCCCATTATGAATACCTGGTAATGCCCTTTGGTTTAAGTAATGCTCCATCTGTCTTCCAGGGTTTCGTCAATGAGATCTTTAAGGACCTCCTGAACGTCTCGGTGGTAGTCTACTTGGACAATATTTTGATCTTCTCTAGAGACCTGACTACCCACCGCACTATGGTAATAGAGGTCCTGTGTCGTCTATGGAGAAACCATCTGTTCTGCAAACTTGAGAAGTGCACATTTGAGACCAGTAGTATCCCTTTTTTGGGCTTCATTCTGTCAGGCACTCAGATCCAGATGGACCCCGCTAAAGTGCAAGTCATTTTAGACTGGCCTCAACCCACCACCCTGAGGAGCATCCAAAGATTTATAGGCTTTGCCAACTTGACCTGCAAAGACTCCAACACCGCAAAATGGCCTGTGGAAAGTCAACAGCCATTTCAATGCTTGAAGGAGGCCTTTCTCACAGCTCCAGTCCTCCGGCAGCCTGACATCAATCTGCCTTTCTTCCTTGAAGCAGATGCTTCCTCTGAAGGAACTGGAGCAGTCTTGTCACAAAAGTTCTCCAAGGCCAAATCCATCCTTGCAGCTACTTCTCTAGAAAGTTCCTTCCAGCTGAGAAGAATTACGTCATTGGAGAGAAGGAGCTTCTCGCCATGAAACGTGCATTGGAGGAATGGTGGTATATTCTCAAGGGAGCAGCTCATCCTGTTACCGTCTTCACTGACCATAAAAATGTATTATATTTCAAGACTGCTCAGTGCATTAACCCACGCCAAGCTCGGTGGTCTCTTTTCTTTGCACGCTTCAATCTTCAGCTTAGCTTTCGTCCGGGTAGCAGTAATCATAAGGCTGACACCTTATCTAGGCTATTCTCCCCTGAGGACTCTGGAGGAAAAGAGGACCACTTCATTTTGGATCCTGTATCGATTGCCACCATTCACTCTGTTCTAGTTGGTAAGACTTTTGTGCCAGTCGCTCTCAGGAAAAGACTCCTGAACTGGTCCCATGCATCCAAATTCTCGGGACACGTAGGCGTCACCAAGACCCTGGCATTCATCTCCCGGGACTATTGGTGGCCAACCCTCCGTGAGGACGTCAAGGCCTATGTGGCTGCTTGTTTACAGTGTGCACAGCACAAAACTTCACGGAAAGCACCCTCAGGCACTCTTCAGCCTCTGCCGGTTCCCAAATCTCCGTGAACCCATATATATATGGACTTTGTCACCGATCTACCTCCCTGCAAGCAGTACAACACCATTTGGGTGGTTGTAGACCGGTTCTCAAAGATGGCCCATTTCATACCACTTAAAGGGCTGCTGTCTGTATCAGTCCTAGACCAGCTGTTCATCACCCACATCTTCCGTCTTCACGGATGTCCGGAAGAGATTGTGTCTGACAAAGGGGTCCAGTTCACGGCTCGTTTCTGGTGAGCACTCTGCAAAAGCCTTCAGATTAATTTAAAGTTTTCAACCACTCGCCACCCACAGACGAATGGACAAACGGAGCGAGTCAATCAGGAACTTGAGACCTTCATTCGTCTGTAAGTCTCCTCGTCTTAAGATGATTGGGTGAACCTCGTACAATGAGCGGAGTTCTCACACAATCACCATTATCATGAGTTCCTGGACAACACTCCATTTAAAGTGATGTATGGATATCACCCCAGAGTACCACCTTTTTCCCTGCTTCCAGCCGCTTCAGTGCCTGCTTCTGTGACATCATTGGAAAGATTTGCGAAAATATGGAAAAAAGTAAGAACTGCACTCCTGAAAGCCTGCAAAAGGTATAAGACTCATGCCGGCCGCAAAAGGAATGCAATCCATCCAGGGGATAGAGTATGGCTGGCATCCAAGAATCTTCATTTCAAATTGCCCTCCATGAAATTTCTCCTAAATTCTTGGGTCCTTTTAAGATCAGTAAATTTATTAATCCAGTGGCCTATAAGTTGGACCTTCCTTCTCATCTTCGAATTCCCAATTCTTTCCATGTTTCCCAGCTCAAACCTTGTGATCAATAGGTTTTCTTCACCAATGAAAAAACCATTGAAGATCTCTGGTGCACAGGAGATTGTGAACTCATGACTTCGCCATGGCCATCTCGAATACTTGGTGGATTGGAAGGGATTTGGTCCCGAGGAGCGCGCCTGGATCCGCGCTTCTGACATCAATGCACCCAGATTGATCAAGAAATTTCTTGTCAAACACCTGTAAAGGAGGGGGTACTGTCACAGCCAGCCGCGGCAAGCACCGCACTTACCCTGTCGGCGGTCAGCTGGCGTCTATCTCCACCCGGCAGTCCCACGGTCTTGGCCGTCGGAGGTTGTCACCAGTGTAGTAGTATACTCACTCAGCATGTTCCCTGCATCCTCTCCTGGCGTCTCCTCGTGGTTTCTGGTGCCAAAGTCCCGCGGTGCTCCGGATCGTGGGCTCCGCCATCTTGCCTGGGGTCGCATGCTGCTGAACTGCACTCCAGTCCAGTCCTGCCTGCCTTCCAGTCCGGTTCTGCCTGCACTCCAGTCCGGTTCTGCCTGCACCCAGTCTGGCATAGCCCAGTCTTTCTCTATTACTTTCTGGAAATTTGCTCACCTAAACTAGCCCAGCAAAGCCCGGTCCTGCTCTATAAACTTTCTGGACATTTGCTCACCTACCCCTGTTTGGCATAGCCAGTCCTGCCCTATTACATTTTGGACATTTGCTCATTTGCTCCAATCTGGCATTCTCCATCCTGTTTGCCAAGCATACCACGTGAGTGTTTCTGCATCTGTTTCCTGAGTATTCTGTATCTACATGCAACTACCTTTTATTAAACCTGCAAGTTTTCACTTCACATCTGCTCGTCTAATCAATCCCTTGGCTCCCGAGACGGATTCACACAGAGTATCGGACGTTTAACGTCCGGTGTTTAGCGATTTTTACTACTGCGCATGCATAGTAATTTTACCATAATCTACGTATCTTTTTATTACGTAGATTGTGTAAATGCTCTTTATTTATTTAAATGCCCTTTCATTTAAATAACTAAAAAAAGCTTTTTTTTTTTTTTATGTACTTGTTCCATCTTTCTGATTTAATAACGCTACTTTTCCTTGCTTCCACTAAATATTACATTTCCTGTATTGGCTTAGGGTCTATGGCCCAGATCCTGGGCTACGGCCGCTGGCTAAATTACGCACTGTGTGTGCGTAATTCCACTGGAAGCTATGATGTGCGCATTCGCACATCATAGCTATGCTAGCGTACCGGCCAGTTACGTATGCTGGCCAGTATGTTACGTTACGTACGCTGGCCAGTATGTTAAAGAGGCCGTCCGGCGGTTTATGTATGCCGTATCTCCGCCATATAGGTGGAGATAGGCATTTAAATTAGGTAGCAGGGCAGGGGAAGGACCAGCACGACAAGGATGCAGACTTACCGAGTCGTCATTTTTAAGGAAGCAATCTGAATACGAACGTTGGCGCAGAAGGCGTGCACTCCCCGCCACGCTGTAGTAACTTAAGATTACACACGTCCGTAAGACGTGCGTTGGACGGGATCTACCCCTATCACCTCAGACCTGTAATTTGCTGGTGGGATAGATTTTAATTTCAAAACTCACATGTATTCTTTTGTTTTAAATAATCATTTCGATTTATTTTATGCTTATAGTATATATACACTTGCACACATTTCATATATTTGAATAGAAGCGCGGCATTGTTTTTTCTTGTTACTGTAACTAGTTTTACTGCGAGTCTGACGCCTTCCCAATATGACCGCTGCACACTTAAAATGGCAGTTGTGTCTTAATACAGACCTCCTGAGTACACATATAGCAAACGGATAGGGACTCACCCACAGGAGGTGCCTTGACGCTGGGCAGGTGTTCTTCTATAGACTAATTCACGATTGATTAAAAGCAGGACAGTTTAAAAATTTAAAAACTGAAATTGTAACTGTCTCCACGCCATGTCAATGTTTAACTAAATAGAGAAGGGAGGCACTGTTATTTACCACGCAGATTTTTTTTATTTATGTTTTTTAAAACTTGAGGGCTTATTTAAAAACAAAAGAGAAAATATGTCTTCTTTTATTGTTTTGGGGTGCAGCCAACAGGGCAAACACACTAAGTAATTTTAGTCATAAAAGCTGCTTGTCAATCACACACAATCTTTTCTGAAAATACTTGAATAACCTGAATGTAAAAGACCTGAGAGTTATTTTAAGCCAGAAAAAATGTATTTCAGCTTTTATTACTTTAGGGTGAAGCTAATGGGTAAAACACACCAAGTAAGTGTAGTAATATATATACGTTTGCTGAGGACTAATGAAAATGGTGTTTAAATATATTTGGTTGAGAATCTGGTGTTTTAACGCAGTTGCGAGCAGCTTGATAGGCAAGTTTCTGTACAATTTGCCCAGAAATCTTGCTTCATTTTCGGACTTATGTAACTGACAGCTGAGATCAAAGCCCCAATACTCAGTATTAAAACAAAGCCCTATAGACCTAACACAAAGCTGAAAAACATTGAACACTATATTTAATAAATAAAACACTTAAAACATGATATATTATATTTTACTATTTAAACTTATTTAAATATTTTAAATATCTTCTTTTTATGATTTATTAACACCGTATTGCTGCATATTTTGCTCTGGCATTTTAATATGTTTTAATGTTAATGTAAAAAGAAAAATATAATTAGTTTGAATAATGTTTAAAACATTTGTTATAATTAAACAATACAGAAGAGAAACCAATTTAAATAACTTCAAATAAAAATACTTTGAAACATGCAACTTAAAGATTTGCAGCATTACACGTCACTGCCTATACAAGTGTTTGCATCTTTCAAAGGTGTACTCATAACCCGGTACACATTCCTACTTCACGTACGGATCTGTTGCTCTTAAACTCTGAATCTGGTCCCATGTTGGTTATATGGTTCTTTATAACAATAAATTAGCAACATTCATAAGAGCTTTATATTGATTAGCAAAACATGGGTTAATAAGAAAAAACTATTGAGCTATTTTTGATATGCAGATGATTTATTTATTTATTAATTAACAGGTTATAGTTAATTTATAGTTAAAGCACTGTGCTGTTTGTTTACTTATCCCCAAAACATTTTTTTTTTCAATATAAAAGGCCAAGTATATCATTGAAATTGTTCTTTTATGTCAAGTGCCTTTCCCAAACCTACTTACACTAAAATTGTATCCCGGTCTCACCAAACTAAAGTGATTGCGTATGGCTTAGGGACATTTGACTCATAGGGCAGACCTGGGTTCAAAAGCCTGGCATATTGCCCAGTGTGAAAGAGAAAAAAGCAAATGTGAAGAGCTGGGACATGGCAATAACCCGGGTTTATTGCCAGGGCGGCGATGTGAAAGTGGTTTTAGATTATGGTTCAATCAGTTGTGTCTATAACATGTATGATAACATAATCTGTTGTACAAGTGTATATGAAACATATTTTTTCTCATACTTTCATTTTCAGGTTTGACTTATAGTAAATGAGTAGTTCACACGCAATAATGAGTAGCTGACTTTCCTGTTAGGACAGGTATTACAGAGTTGGATTAAGATATCACAGGACCTTGGGCAAGATATTTGTTAGGGACCCCTCAATATAACTCACCTCAGTTCACACTAAATCAACCACTGTGTCCCGGTCACTTACCTGTACTGTATCGTTTGGCTGATTAGCTGTGATCTCTCTCTCTCTATTTAGTATACTTAACCTTTTGACCAGTTGACCACAATGGAATCATGTCAAGTCTCACTTTGCATATCATGCAGACACATACCCACGACCTATAAATATTTTTCAGGGTTTTTGGTTGGTATTTACATATTTTTGGAGTGATTTTTAGGTGCATTTTCTACATATGCCATTTAGCCCCAAAGATATTTCAATAATTATGTCCTTAGCTATTTGGTATCATACCTCATTACAACCTTGTCCAGATGCCCTGAGTACCACCTGACAGTGGCCCAAGTACCACCGGTGGTACTAGTACCATTGGTTGAGAACTCCTGGTATACACAGCACAAGGCTGTATTTACATGCCATGAGTTGGCTTGTCCCATCTCTTCTGCTTGGTGATGTGCTAGATAGAAATGCTGCTTAGCTAGAAAAGTCATTTATTACAATGCAATCTGAATGAAGACACCCATCAATGTCAGTAATCAAGTAACAGTGGAATTCCAAGGCACTTTCAGGCCCTAGGCAGATGCCTTTGTCACCTATCAAGAAATTTGGTCAAAGTCATTTGTACAACCCACTTTTTCTAAAATCTGTAATTTGTCAGGTGTCAGATGATGGAAAAACACATCATACATAATAGATTACAAAACATTTTCCATATCATATTCAGTGTGACAAAAAAAACATACTTCCTGTTACTACCCGTAGAGCAGGTGTTTCCCTAAGACTTCATTATCAACTGTCAAATATAATGATTTCCTTCTATGTATTTCTGTTCCTCCTTATGAATACTGTTTGTTACGAATAGAATATTCTATTTACATCCTAGTGTTCTAGTTTTCTTGCATATTTTACCAAAATATTTAACTGTGTATGTATATAAATGCATCTTTCTAACAATAAATATATACTTGGAACATGTATTAATGAAGACTAAACCTAAGTTGGTCTTTAAATACTGCATGAAATCTATCATCTATATTGTCTTGTAATGATAACTATTGTACCATATCTCCTAAGTGTCCCAATTTTACAGGAAATAATGATTTGGGAATTACAAAATGGTTTCAGTAGTAGTCATTATTATTATTTATTATTATCGTTTATTTATAAGGCGCCACACAGTATCTGCAGCACCGTACAGAGCCATTGAGTTTAAACAAAAACTGGAATACTCTGCTATCTCCAGAACTCTAAACCCATCCTTCAAATATTAACTATAGACACTCTGGACCTGATTCAGAGATTGAAAATAAGAACTTAAAGTTACACCTGGGCTAAACCATGTTGATTTCAGGGGAGTCAAATTTCATTTGTTGCAACGGTATTATAGTTAAAAGGTGATGTTTCCCAGCTCAAGTCTAATTAGCAGTTTAAAAGTGAAGCTGATCAGGTATCTGTGTGCAATAAGTAAAAGCAAAGCATTCTCCCTGCATGCACAGAATAAAATTAACTTGACTCCCCCTGAAATCAACATGGTTTAGCCCAAATTAACTTGTCTCCCCCTGAAATCAACATGGTTTTGCCCAGGTGTAACTTTAAGTTCTTATTTTCAGCCTCTGAATCAGGCCCTCTATGTCCAGGTCACAAATCCTAAAAAGCTAATTGAACATTAAAATACAGCTCCAAAGGAACCTCTGACACCATGGGCCGGATTTACAGATATGATTTTTGAGCAAAGTTCTGCGCATAATTTTTGGATTAACTGCGCATGCGTAGTAACTTTATTTATGCTATTTACGTTGAATTTATGCACAGAAGTCCATTAGGCACATACTTGTGAATCACACTTGGGGACATACGTGCGGTGGGGCGTGGTTAATATCCGTATGGACAAAGTTATGTGAAATTGGGTGGGGGGAGGCATTTAAATGACCATTTGAGGGCGCAGTTAGTTACATACGCACATACGTAAGTATTATACACACTGTCACGACCCTGACCTCACCTGAGGCTTTTGTGACTTATCTGGGGCTCAAGGGGTTAATCACAACAGCCACCTGGTCTGTTCTACAATGAGTAATGCCCCTTCTCCCACCCCAAATATGACTTATTACCAATGAACAGCCACCACCAAGGCTATTCACAGCAGGCCTTCGGTTCTCCTTTACCCAAATCAAACACAGTTATGCTTTACCAGAATTATCATCAACCCAGAATGACCTCTTCTGTTACCCTTCTTTAGCGTTTAATAACTGAGCTGGTCTGACACGTGAATCCGTAAGAACACAGAAACATGAGCTTATTAATTGATATTTAATATGATAATAATCACAATGCTTAGTTACAGAGAATAACAAAACAGACATACAATATGCAGGACAGTTTCTTCTAAAATAAAAGGGAGAACACAGAAAGACTCACACAAGAACCGTCTTGACCGGGACAGACCAGAGATCAGGGTCACCTCTTCCGTTTGGAAGTCCCATGAAGTGAACCCAAGTTACAAATCCATACACACTTTTTAAAGGCCAAACTGCTCCTCTCCAAGTAGCCCCCACCTTTGTGACAGTTTGGGGTCTGGAGAAAATCTTCCTCAGATATTTAGCTTTTATGACGCCACCTAATATACTGATACTTTTAGGATAGGGTCATAAACTGACCAGAGCCCTAGCTCATTCTGGCCCACTACCTTTCAAATATTTCTGTGAATTACCAGATCCTGGCCAAACAGAGGTCA
>WWET01002915.1:110329-125971 GCA_011038615.1 Limnodynastes dumerilii | reverse complement strand
AGCAAGAAAGAGACACAACATTGCTAGCAACTGTAACAGTGTAACATAATAACAAACACACACAATGGTCCAAGAAACCATAAAGTGACAAATTTTGGTGCTCCCCCAAATATAATCATTCGTATATCAACCAGTTTGTAGTACTCATTTTGGAATAAATATCCCTGCTTTGAGAAAAAGATATTGAAATAAAAAAAAATTAGTTTTCTTCAGTTAGGCATAAAATCAAGATAATAATAATATATATATAAAAGGCGAAATATTCTAATGATATGCTTCACCGCTATCTGCAATTGTTCCTTATTACTTTCAAGATATATACATAGAACAGTAATCATACAATTCCTGGTAACACAATAATAGCGCACAATATCTGTTTAGTGTCGCTTGCGACAGCTAAACAAATCTCACGTGGACGCTGCCGCTGGTGGGTGCATGCCCTCTGCTCTGCATGTCTCGCTGGCTATTGGATGTTTTCCCCTGTTGCCTGGGAAACATCCTATCTCTTTCTTGCACGTCTGCTGCTGACCAATCAGTGGTCAACAGCCCCTATATGAATCCCTTCCACACTTCCTCTGGCGCCGGTTATAGTTTCTGCCTTGCCAGTGCTGTGATCTGCTATACTTGTGTGCCTAGTGCTTTCTACCCTAATGAATTAACCGATGTTTGCCCCCATATCCTGCCTTGTTCCAGCCTCAGTTCCCATCAGTGTATCCTGCCCTGGTTCTCCCTCCTTAGTGTACCTACCTTTCCATTTATTCCTTATCTCCCCTGGAGCGCCTGTTCATGTAACCCCTTCGGGGGCCCCGCTGTATGTTTATGTGTGTGCAAGCCCTAGTCTGTCTCATTCAGTCCTGTGACCTACCTCTTGTCCACCGTGCCTGGTTCAGTGTTTCACAGCACTGACAAGACAGATACTATAACCGGCGCCAGAGGAAGTGTGGAAGGGATTCATATAGGGGCTGTTGACCACTGATTGGTCAGCAGCAGACATGCTATAAACAGATAGGATGTTTCCCAGGCAACAGGGGAAAACATCCAATAACCAGCGAGACATGCAGAGCAGAGGGCGCGCACCCGCCAGAGGCTGTGTCCACATGGGATTTGTTTACCTGTCGCACACGACATGTGCCACTTGCCCGACGGAGAGAGCAGCACGCGTCCGGAGCAGTTAAGCGCAGTACATGCCATTCTAAATGCCAACGCTAAATGAGGTCCCGTAGTCATGGTGATATTCAAACAATAAAGTAATGAGGCTAAGGGGAGGAGAGATACTCTCTTGCTAAGAGTATGTAAAACGTTTGGCAAAATAGAAATTTACGCACTATTAACACTCCCGAAAATTAAGGACAAAAAGGGACTGTTTGACGATCTGATAAAGCTAAGCTAAATTAGTATGGAAAACATAAGATCATCATCACAGTGGGCAGTTGGAAACGCTGCCTGACAAGTAGAATCATACCCATACATAAAGGGTGAAAACTGGGGTTTTATCATATGAAGTAAAGCTATATGAGTAATCATTGACAATACCGATTTCCATACAATACATTTGGGAATATATCAATTATAAAATTACACAGCCCTGCTTCGTTTGGGGATTGATAAATATTTAGCCATACTATACCTCAGCCGATATACATATATAAATGAGTAATTAAATATCATTCCCCTGTATTAAAAGTTAATACAATAATAAGATATAAGCACAACGGACCTGATTCAGACTTATTATTATTATTATTACCGTTTATTTATAAGGCGCCACACAGTATCCGCAGCGCCGTACAGAGGCAATAGCAAAGAAAATAGTTACATATACAATTTAATACAATAATGAACAGAGGGTATAAAAACATGAATAAGAAACACAATACATGTACAAAGCAAAATTAAAATACAGTACACAAAAAAAACCAGAACAAGGAGGAGCTTGAAATGAAGAGAGGAAAGTTACTCCTGGGCTAAACCATGTTGATTTCAGGGGGAGTCAAGTTAATTGTATTCTATACATGCAGTGATATATCTTTGAATTGCTTACTGTACACAGATACTGACCAGCTTTACTATCACACTATTATTTAGACTTGGTCCGGGAACCATCACCTCTCAACTCTAATACTGTTTGCAACAGATAAAATATGACTCCCCTGCAATCAACATGTATTAGCCCAGGTGGTGTAAGAAGTGCCTGGCAAAACTGATGGTAGTACCTCTCCCCCAGCTGAATAAAGGTGAGGAACAGGGGGTTTATATTGGAGAACTGATTATCATTGTATGACCTGTGCGACTCACATTTTTGTTGTTTGTCGGTAACATAGTAACAACATATATTTTTGGTTCAGCAATACATAGAAACATAGAAACATAGAAACATAGAAAGTGACGGCAGATAAGAGCCACATGGCCCACCTAGTCTGCCCATTTGTTTAGGATGTTTTATGTGTGTGGGGGGGGGGGGGGGTGGGTTATTTTAAAGGGTTAGAGTAGAATTGTTTTTCATTTTGACTTTTGCTGATTTTTCTTCATAGGCAACATATTTATTCTTTGTAACAAAAATGAAGTAACAAGTAACAGTGCTTGTAAAAGACTCTTCAAGGCAGCTTCTGACCCTCTGGTGTGTAGATACTAGTAAATTATATCTAATTCAAGGCAGTATGTAACAATATACACCCAGGGTGGAAGCGCCACTAGAAAATAGACAAGATATAAATCTTAAATGTTGAAACACTTAAATGTGTTTGTCTGTTGCAGTTCTCTATATCAATAAAAAGTGCAGGATCTCTCCAGAAGGCTGGACACTCTATTCAGCACTGTCCCAGATTCTAATAAAAGATGATTCACTTACAGTTCCACAAATGGTGCCGGAATCATTTATTACGATCAGGATAAAACAAGGACAATTTTACTCACAATTATAGTTGAAGACTATTACTGTCTTCAGAAAGCGCATGAAAAAGGTGCAAACATGCAACCACCACCAACGCATTTCAATCCGTCACTGGATCTTTCTGAAGGCTGGCATGACACTCACCAATAGACTTCCTATAAAGCACAATGGCTCCTCCTCCATACAAAAATATTTTCTATACTCTATAAAATCTTTAAAAACTAATTTATAGCGCCTTAGTGCATATGGATTGCAATTCTCTATGTACCCTAAAATAAACATGGAAAAAAGTTTCTAATTACTTAAAAGAAAGAGATGTCTCTTTAAAAATACAGTCCAACACTTATAAGCACCTTTTTTCACTTTTTGCCATGTTTATTTTAGGGTACATAGAGAATTGCAATCCATATGCACTAAAGGCGTTATACATTAGTTTTTAAAGATTTTATAGAGTATAGAAAATATTTTTGTACGGAGGAGGAGCCATTGTGCTTTATAGGAAGTCTATTGGTGAGTGTCATGCCAGCCTTCAGAAAGATCCAGTGACGGATTGAAATGCGTTGGGGTGGTTGCATGTTTGCACCTTTTTTATTTCTGAAGACAGTGGTTGCATGTTTGCACCTTTTTTATTTCTGAAGACAGTAATGGTCTTCAACTATACTTGTGAGTAAAATTGTCCTTGTTTTATCCTGATCGTAATAAATGATTCCGGCACCATGTGCGGTCTCTCTTCTATGTTTCCCGCACATACACCATCGCATGGGAGCGCTGGTAGGTCAAAGGTGAAAGTCCCGGGCCGTTTGTGGAACAGCAGAGACTGCACGTGGAAAGGAGATAAACAAGCCGACATTAAGGAAGGACCAACCCTGCTCACAGGTTCCTCCATACATGAACTTTGCATAGCGTTTCTAAGACTGCAGAACTGTAAGTGAATCATCTTTTATTAGAATCTGGGACAGTGCCGAATAGAGTGTCCAGCCTTCTGGAGAGATCCTGCACTTTTCATTGATATAGAGAACTGCAATGGACAAACACATTTTAGAGTGTCTCAACATTTAAGATTTAAGGTCTTGTCTATTTTCTAGTGGCGCTTCCAACCTGGGTGTATATAGTTACATATAACATATTTATTCCTCTTAATTATGAGGCAAACGAAACTCCCCTCATAAAACCAAGTGATATCAGCACTTACAGCTTTGGAGGATGTTATGATAGCTCACCCATGCACAACTGTCTAACTGAGCCGATGATAGTGGGAATGACCCTGGCAGGTCGCGTCCACAGGTTGCTGTCACAGGAATGTGTGGAATGAGTGCCCTTCTAGCTGCCATATACTTATGGAGACCAGGACCAATTGGGAATCTGCCTACAGCCAAGCCCTCAGGTCTCATAGGGTGGATCTTCTGCCAGTGTTGATCTTTTGCTGATTGTTCTCCTGCTGTAAACTTAGTTCAGCGCAGGGGCGGATCTACAATTTTAGTTTAGGGGGGGGGGCGGTTTAATGATCAGTTTTAACCCATCACCTTATTTAGAATTGACTCCTCCCTTTATTCTTTATCTCCACCCAATTGTTCCCTCTATAGTTCCCTTAAAATTTGCCCTTCTCTAAATCCGCCACTGCACAAATCCCTCTATAGTTCCCTTAAAAATCGCCCTTCTCTAAATCCGCCACTGCATACTGTCTGCGGCACACAAAGGGGAACATTATCACTGTCAGGGGTACACACAGTCAGGGGTACACACAGGGTGACATTATCACTGTCAGGAATACACACCAGGTGACATCACTGTCAGGGGCACACACCGGATGACATCACTGTCAGCAACACACAGGGTGACATTATCACCGTCTGGGACACACACCAGGTGACATCACTATCAGGGGACACACAGGGTGACATTGGGCCTGATCCAGACCTACGCTCGCATGCGAGCTAACGCTGATTGTAAGCGGAAAAACGGCAGAAAAAACGCACTGCACATGTGCAGAGTGACAACTTCCGGTCGTACCAAAGACCTTTTCGTAGCGGCGATTCTGGCGTTCGTATTGTTTGCTTTTATTCTGGCGGTCGTATTGGTTGCGTTTTTTTCCACGACGGGGCGTGATTATAGTACGAAGTTAATACGGACGCTGGAGTTAAGGAATGTAGGCGAGGGGAGCCATTTAAATTGTACAGTATGGGCGTGCTTAGCCTGCTACGAACAGCGCGTCGCTACGAAAATACGTACGAACACAGGGAAAAGTTATGGTAGGGTTCGGCGGGCGTAATGAAAAGAAGGTAAGGGGAGTGTCGTGGGAGTGAAAGTTTTTACGCTGCAGCGGTAATATGCTCCGCTCTCATTCGTAGGTCTGGATCAGGCCCATTATCACTGTCAGGGGCACACACACTCACAAGGGCATACAAGGTGTCACATCCCACAGTCAATAACAAAACCTGACACTCATGACTATTAGACACTATTATCAGACACCCCTGGTGTCAGTCACATGCATGGTGACTCCCCGGATGTCAGTCACTCTCAAGGGTCTGTGGACGGACTCTCACCCTTTCCCTCCCCCCCATGAGACACAGAGTGGTCTCTCTCATGCACCGCTTACACCTCGACACCTACAGCAGCAACTTGGGAGCGCTTGCACACAGTGCATCATCCTATATACACGCACACACAAAGCTTCCCATATACATACACACACATACACACACACAGTGCATCCCATATATACACACACACACACACACACACACACACTCAGTGCATCCCATATACATATACATACAGTGCATCCCATATACACACACAAACTCAAACAATGAATCCCATATACAGTAGTACATAAACACATACAGACAGTGCATCCCATATACACACACACACATATACACAGTAGACTCCATACATATACACACACATAGTACACTTCAAATACACATAAACTTGTGTATCTGTTCGCTACCACGGACTGACTTGGGCGGGTATCTGCTCTGGGTTTCCGGGGATGTGATAGTGGTGGTTCAGCGAGGTAGTGGAAGCTTGGAGCCTTAATATAGGATTTGCTCATGGGTTAGTAGGCAAAGGGATACAGGCTTGACCAGGAATGGAACTAGAGCAAGACTTGATGTGGACTGGACCAGGACTGGAACTGGAGCAAGACTTGACTGAACTTTGACTGGCCAGGAGTGGAACTGGAACAAGACTTGACAGAACCTGGACTGGGCCAGGAGTGGGACTGGCTCAAGACTTGACTGAACCTGACTAGCCAAGAGTGGAACTTGTAGCCAGACTTGAATGAACCTGGACGAGCCAGGAGTGGAACTCGAGCAAGGCTTGACTTGGAGTGGACCAGGTGCCTTGAACTGAAACAGGGTTAGACTTGACCTGGACTGGACCAGGTGACTTGAACTGGAATATGATTAGACTTGACCTGGACTGGACCAGGTGACTAGAACTGGAACAGGATTAGACTTGACCTGGGCTGGACCAGGTGGCTTAAACTGGAAGAGAATTAGACTTGACCTGGGCTGGACCAAGTGGCTTGAACTGGAACAGGATTGACAGACTGCAGACAGCTGAAGTCTTGAGGCTAGAGTACCTCTACAGGCTGTTGAACAAGATAGACAGTCTGTAACAGCAGTGGTCTTGAAGCTGGAGCAATACTTTGCAGGCTGTTGAACAAGATAGAGAGTCTGCAACAACAGAGGTCTTGAAGTTGGAACAATATACTGCAGTCTGTCCTATGCTGGCAAGGTTAATCAGGCTGATTGCTGAAGCCTGAAATCAGAGTTCTCACAAGAAGCAAGACGGGAACTATGCACCCTGAATGAACAAGTTGTTCTGGCACTGAGGACTCAGTGCTCTGGGTTTAAATAGAGCTTCCCTGAACTGGAATGGACAAACAGATTATGTGCTTCTCCTAGCTTGTCCTGGTTGGCTGCTGCAGATCATGTGCACGGATCCAAGATAGCAGCGCCCATGCACTGGAGGACAGCAGTGTTTGGTGCCAGCAATATACAGGGAAACATGCAGTGGACATCATGGAGGAGCTGCCACTAATGAGAGTGGCACCTCCCTGGAGGCGGAGAGCGGGAACGCCTGGAGAGAGCCGCTAACAGGTCCTGCGTTTTGTGACATTCACATTGCAGAGCCAGTACTCAGCAGCCCTGAGAGACAGGAAAGAGGTCAGCTTACAGTTGTCGGGGTGGTTCCAGACGTTTCCACAAAGAAGTCATGAGGCTGCCTCCACCCCACTAAGCAACAGGCAGTCTTGCGATTGGCTGTCTGTTGCTCTGTAGCAAGGGCTAAGACCACCCCCTTTCCCTAAGCTCATCCCTCCTTTCCTGTCTCCTTGCTGCCAATCATTCAGCAGCTGCTCTGCCTCAACCGCATATACGCAATCTACGTAATGAAACGATACATAGCTTACGTAAAATAGTTACTACGCATGCACAGTAGCAACTATCGGTTAAATGCGGACGTATAAGCAATATGTCTAGTAGCATGAATCCGGGCCACTATGTTCATGTGTGGCAGGGCCACCATCAGGGAGGGACACCCAGAGCTGATGGGGTCCACGATAATCACCATTGCTCTGCGGGTCAATGTGCAGGGAACAACTTCCCTGCACATCGGCCCAAGCTTAATGCTGGTCAGTGACACTCAGTCCCCTATGTGACATCACATAGGGGTGGGGCCCATGGATGTGTCGTGGGCCCCACTATTTCTGACGGCAGCCCGGTGTGTGGAATATCCAGGAGATCTCCTGGAGAGATGCAATGTTTCCTGCAATGGGCAATGGTCTATCAATAATGTAAATCCTAGTGTTACAAAGGATTGGGTGGGACTTGATGACGTAAATTGAGTAACATTGTAACAATGATGGACATACTGACATACCTTTCTTCTCTCTGAGATAGAAAGCTGGCAACACTAGGATATATTAGGGGTCTACTATAATATATGTTTTGGGAATGGTACACTATATACAGTATATAGCATGCCATTTCCAGATCCCTAATATATCCCATATATATTATAGTGGTCCCAGACCTATAATATACCTCACCCCACTTTTATATGGGTGTGCTATCTACAGACCTATGTATTATATGTGAGCTATATTAGAGGAGACAGAAGCCATCTAAACCATGCACAGTATTTATCACAAGCTTTAAAAAGAAATACATTAATTAATTATTTATTTATAGAAAAGTAAGTTTTAACAAACACCTAGGTCATAGGACTGATTCGCTCTGGATCTTGTAACATCAAACCATCAGCCTTAGTTACAACTTCTGTTTTACACTAAAATTCTGCTTTCATAATCAATATAGAAATATAAGGCCTGATTCAGACTAAGGAATGAGTTCTCTCTGGAGTCCTGCCTGTAAGAGCAAACAGGTCACTGAGCGTATGGAAGTGCATAATCCAGCCCATACTGTACAATTAAAATGATCGGATTATCGGATAAACGGAGTGCGCATGCGGAGTTCGCTTGAACAACCCGATATATGCACCCCACGTTTGTTATTAAGTCTGGATATGGCCCATGATTGGCAAGAAAGAGAACACCAGAAAACGGAGGCAAAAAAGAGACAAAACATATTTATACCTATTTGTGTAACTAAGGGAACTTCTTTTTGAGTGTGACACAAAACATGACCACACAACACTGTAAGTTCATGTAAAATGTGTGTAACAACAAGGTTTGGGGACACCTGCTCACTTTTTATGATAACAGTATTATACCTTGTACTGTGTGTGGCACAGTGAGTTTTGTTGCGTGTTGTGAATCCTGTAGTGCATTCCATGTGTGGCAAAGGGTCCCGGCAATGCCACGCCTATTTTAGTGGCATCCAGGAAACCACATTCCTCTTTCTGAATTGTTGCGCTTATTTTTTTTTTAAAGTGTATTGTGGGAGAGCTATAAGAATCTGCCCTGGGTGTGCTGTAAAATGCTGGCTCAGAACAGTACAATGAAGGGATAAAATGTTCTATATTTAGCAATACTAACTGCTTAACAATCAGCTAAAGCTGGAAATGTCTGAAAATTTCTTCCATTCTTGACGCTTTCAATACCTTTTTTTGGTATGTAAAAAATTCACCAGAAAGAAATTTTTTTTTTTTTAAATCTCCTAAACCATACTTTTGTTTATGGAGTCCGTGAATCAGCAGATTCCATTCATGCAGTGTCAGTGATGCCCCAGATTTTAATATTGTTTTATCAAATGTAATCGTCTAAATCCAGGGTTGCTGACTTTTAAAAGCTTCACTAGCCATAAATGCAGATCCATGCAGGGGGCGGGCTTAATGCATTTATGCAAATTGTGCCATTAAGGCCCCCCCCTGACTAATACTTACCCGTTTTTAGCTGTAATAGGGATCGGGGCAGGGCATCATCGAGTCCCTCCCTGTCCCTAGCAACACTAGTAAACTAGTGTTGCCACTCAGGGGGGCAGGACTTAAGGCCGTGATTTCATAGAAACCATGAGCCTCAAGTCCCTTGCCGGAGATTTTCCGGCTCTCCCGGGATACTGGGAGAACTGCCCGAAGGTCGGGAGACTTCCGGACATTCTGGGAGAGTCGCTAACTATGTCTAAATCTTTTAAACTGCCTTACAGACCTGAAACATTTTGTTAATATTTACTATTAATAGATGATTATTCAATGCATTTAACTCCTATGTTATTCTAATATAATTTTGAAGGCTGTCTGTGTAATAAAGAAGTGTCGGTGAATTTTGCTCTATTTTCTGTGACAAACATGCCTGGCTACAGAAATCTTGGTGCCCGGCACACTCATGTATTTGGGGGCCCCTACACCGCTTCAGTAGTGGATTGCAGGGGTCCCTCTGAAACTTGAGGCCCATCACAGCTGCCCCCTTGTTCCCCCCTGTCGATGGGCCTAGTGACAAATACTCTCATGTCATATATTAAATATGTCTACTAGGCAGTAAGCATTTGCTACATAGTTCTCAAAGTATGAGATTTATTCAAATTCCGATTTATTCCTAAATCTTTGTGAGGTGCTGTACTAGAGACTCCATATTCTAAGCATTTTTCCATTGGAGATTGAAGGATTTTTTTCTGTTTAGAGAAAAGCAAGACTTTCCCTGATGGGAAGTCCGGCCATAATATCACTAGATTGAGAAATATCTAAATAAAACATATGCCCAAGTAAACAAAGAATTTTCTCAACTCCACCAACTCCCGAATGAATGACACTTCCTATTATAGAAAGACAAAATAAAAAGTAAAAGGAAGAGCTAGCAGTAGAGAACTTATTTATTATGAAAATACACAAAAAAATCCACATTTGAGAAAATAATAAATAGGCGATAGCTGTTTTCAATGTCAGAAGTTATCCTAAAGCAGAAAGCTGGCTTGCTTGTGACACAACACTGGTACTTTAGTACTTTGAACCACTAGGTGTCAGCAACACCTAGGGCGCAGTTTAGTGTAAGCTCATGTGTCAATGAGAATGGCTTTCTTAGAAGTCTATTTACAAAGTTAATTTTCAAACTACAGCTTCCTCTTACACACACATACTCCCACTCTCTCTCTCCAACACCCATCTTTTGGGCAACCATGTTGGTGCAGGGAAGGTGGGAGGATCCAGCAAATTGTGATGGCAGCCAACAGCCAGGTTGACATCTCCAGCCCTTCCCTTTCTGTGACACCCGGGAGCTGTGGAACCATGAATTGGAGAGAGGCTGGGACTGGTCCCTGGGAGATTGGGAAGCCCAACGGAAAGTGTACCAAGACCTTTCACCCCACGCCAGTTGAGAAAGGAAGCAAAGTGTCAAACTGGCACTTCTCTAGGGTAGCAAACGCCCCCTCTAAATCCACCACTGATCGGGCCCTAGATGACCTACATGACACAATTTTTGTCTAGATCACAGACTTAAAGAGTATTTGAAATGATATCTGATTAATGTGCATGCTGCGATTGTTGCAAAGTACATACCAACGTTTGAGCTAATCATTTAAAACTTCCCATTTTACTTCCTGTTTTTTATTGACAGATATTACTGATGAGCCTTTATTAAACTATTTGAAAGTTCAATTTTTATTTTAAGTTTATTTTCAAACCTGTTTATAATCCGTGTGTTTTTATTATGCACAGCATGCATAAACAAGTCTCACATTTTTAAAAGTAAACAAACATTTGTGTTTAGTTTTTTTTAAACTAGTGTTGTAAATATGCTATAATTCCAAGGATTTATACTCATGTTACTTAATTGTATTGGCAAGAAAAGAAGTTATGATACAATCTATCAGGCTTCATAAATGCCTTGCTGCATTATATCTTAAGCAAAACTCTATTTCTCTGCTTTATGCCGCATGTTATGGCTTAGGCCATAGCTCATGCTGTTGATCAGTAATAAAAAGAAATATATGAAGCAGTAGGTATGCAGACATAGAAGTACATAAAAATGTTTTGTGTCCTGGCTATGACATAGCTTAGCAAAAAAAAACAAAAAAAAAACGGAAAAAAAGTTACAATCAGGCACAATTGCTCATTGCCACTATAGGGATGATAGCAACACAGTTTCATTTTAAAAGGGCAGATAAACCATAATTCAGTTTATAAACTGAGAAGCTGGTTGTGAGTGTCTAGATGAATATTCATTAGAATCTCTTAATCTGCCATCGTGTGTGATTCATTAGGCATATGTAAATATTACTCACTTTAATTACCCCTAAACTGACTTAACATAATGTTGTCATTAGCAAATTATTAGTTATTTGTGTAACTAATGGTACATTATGGTGTGCACGTTAAATTGTCAGATATATGATAGTAATTATGATGATGCTTTATGCTAGGTGCCTTTAAACTGTTCTATGAAATATAATAGATACAAATCAATTCTTGCATGGTAATAACACTGATCTCGGAATTTTTTATTTTTTCATCTTTTAACATTTTCTGTCTGCTGTTCCACCGATAGATCTATACAGTGCTGAAGTATACACTTGTTATTTGCTCTTGGAAGACACCGCATGTGTGCGTGTGTGTGTGTGTGTGTGTGTGTATGTTCCATATACCACCAGCCCACTCTCTCAGCAAAACTATCATATTATCTTTAAGGAGCTTTTTAGGTTTATAGCTTTGCAAATACCAATATTACTTTTAAAAACTGACATCCTTGCAAAACCCTGCTTGTCTTAATTTGTAAAATCAACCCAAATTTTACATGAAGATAATGGCTATGTGAGAAGGTATATTGAAGACAAGTAACTAATCTGCTTTTTGGTGCCACTCTTGTTAGCTGTGGTTTGTAAGGATTCACCATCGTCCAATTGAGAGGCAACACTTTAGAGCAGCACTCCTTGGCAAACCAACCAGGACTCACCGTTTCACACAAACCACCTATTAAGATCCAAGAAAGTGGAGAGTAGTGCAAGACTAGATAGCGAAGACAGAAGGCCTCTGTGAAAGAACAAAAGATAGCTTGCAGAGAACAGTGATAGACTGATTTTACAGTAATCAGCTAAGATGTTGCAGGGTGGACAGAGGTCCTAGTGCATCATGAGACAAATTGCAAAGCTGTTAGTGAAGGCCCATTGAGCCCTTCGAAGATGGCCTGATCAGTTAAGGACTGTTATGGCTAGACCAGCCAGAATTTTGACTGCATAACAGGCCTTGGTGTTGGCCAGGGCAGACCGCAGCTCCCATGTTGATTGCAGGGGAGTCATATTTCATCTGTTGCAAACAGTATTAGTGTTGAGGTGATATTTCCTATCTCAAGTCTAAATAACAGTGTGATAGTAAAGCTGATCAGTATCTGTGTGCAGTAAGCAATTCAATATCCCTGCATGCAAAGAATACAATTAACTTGACTCCCCCTGCAATCAACATGGTTTAGCCAAGTCAAACACTTAATTAAGTCTGGATCCAACCCTTAGAGCTTGTTTTTATTGCTAAGCACTAGGCTATGTTTTTTGTTGGATGCAAACCCCTTGCCCTTGGCTGTTGGGCCCTAGGTGTTAGTATTGCATAGCTTGCTCTGCTTTCTTCAGAGATGTTGTGAAGAAAGGTGTGGAGTTGCCTACATAGATCCTGGTGATGCCACCACTGTGTAGGTTGCAGGTTTGCCCCCACTGTTGGTGTGTAAGGTGCTCAGGTAGGTGGAACTTACCCTGTGCTAGGCATGCTCAGTCCCCTAATCTCTGGCTAAAACACCTGCAAAGCACAAAGGATTATTTCCCTCTAGAGTGAACATATGACTCCTCTGCCCCTTTCAGTGTTACAGTTACTTGTACTTACTTATGTCTCTTTGAAGGAAAGGTCTAAAAGCCATAGCAGCTGTTAGTAAGAGCCTCAAGCTTGGCAAAGTGACTCCCTGCTTCCTCTCTCTTTGACAGCTATTAAGTAGTATAAGTGATAACTTACCATAACGTAAGGTTCATTTTATGAAAAAGGTAAGCATGACCAATAGAGGTTAATGATTAAATTGTACTCACTTTTATTCTACGCTTATAAGCACACAGGCTGCATTGCCTGCTTCCTATCTCTGCAGTTGAAACAGAGAAAGGATGCACCTATATTTCTTTCTGTCAGTTGTGTTTGCACTGTGCTGTGGGTGTGTTGGTGTAACAGACTGTGCAACGTCTGTGAAACATCCGAAGACAAGGTTAAGCAGCCGAGCAGTCAAGTTTACAAAGGTAAATGCTGGTTCTAAATAAAAGACAGGTAATAGCAACAACACAAATCAGGTTAGGTGAACAACACCAATATCATCTTATTATTGGTGCCTTTGTGGGTTTATGTATATAAATAAAACAGATAGACCTTTTAAGGAGAGAATGGCTAACTAGAGAACCTCTATTTGGCAAGCCTTATCAACATAAAGGCACATAAACCAGTGGATCAACATATTTTAGAGCAACACCAGCATTCTATTATCTACTGGCAGCCCCACACACAAGAGATGGAGACTATAAGCCGATCTTCAGAAAGTGAGGAGCCAAATGTGTCCATAAACTGGGAGCATTAGCCCCAAATGGGCTCAGTGAGAGCATCCATCTGTGCATATATCTCCGATTATTTTTTTGTATAATGCAACAAAAATTTTCACTTATGAAGATTGATCACAGTGAAATTAACTACAAACTAGCTTGCTGATTTTCTCACTTATATTACAGTTTTAGGGTAATATGTATTTTTCACTGCTAGATGACACTAACTGAATCTCTGAATGTCTGCAATGGCCATAGCAGCCCACTAGCAGACCTTCATTAGAAAGCATGATCCCACCTTTTAAGCAGTATTTATACAATGAGCACTACAGCAGGGTGTAACTATAGGGGGTGCAATGGGTTCAGTTGCTGCAGGGCCTGGCGGCTTAGGGGGCTCGCCAGCCCAGCAATCACCCACAGCACCCCCTTTATTAATAAGCATGATTAGGCAGCTGTGGAGTCTGTCTTCCCAGCGCTGCAATAGAGGGTCACAGTGGATGGACAATTCATCTGCTGTGACTATCCAGCATTGCTGCAGAGACAGCTCCCTCTGCCTCCAGTCTGACCCAGCTCCTCGGTAGTTGCTAGCTCCAAGTAGGCTAAAAGATCTCTTGCTGATGTCATTCATGCCCGTGTGACCAATCACCTGATTAGGGGGAGGAGTCACGCTTTCCTCCGTTTCCTGTAGGTTCCTGTCTCTGCTGCAGAACATGGAAGGAGTGATTTCAGGTACAAATGTGTGTGTAGCTTGTCTTAAGGGTGCAGTGTGTGTGTGTGTAGCTTGTCTTATGGGTGCAATGTTTGTGTGTAGCTTGTCTTAAGGGTGCAGTGTGTGTAGCTTGTGTTATGGGTGCGTTGTGTGTGTGTAGCTTGTCTTAAGGGTGCAGTGTGTGTGTGTGTAGCTTCTTATGTGTGCACCGTGTGTGTGTATATAGTATGTCTTGTGGGGGCATTATGTGTATAGTACTTTGTGTATAATTTGGCTATTTATTATGCTCCACTATATAGCATATGCTTATGATAAAACCATGGTTTTTATATTCATTTTTTTTTTAATTATTATTGTTTTTCTTATATATTTAATGGTGAATATTTTATATATATATATAATCCTTTATAAACTTTAAAACACAAAATCCAAAGAGAGGTTGCTCAAATTAGTTTGTTAAAGTAATATACACGGCAGGTGCACTAGACAGGGGATTTGTACAAAAAGCAGGGCAATGCCTGGCACTCTAGCCATTACTCAGTAACTAAATATGCAATATGGCTAGAGTGCCAGGCATTGCCTTGCTTTTTGTACAAATCCCCTGTCTAGTGCACCTGACGTGTATATTACTTTAACAAACTAATTTGAGCAACCTCTCTTTGGAGTTTGTGTTTTAAAGTCTCTTTGAGATCACAGCTGTGAGGGAGTGTGGTCTCAGATGAGCATTGGAGGCCCAGGGAGCCTCCATGAGGTATGCTCTTGGTTTGAAAAGAAATTGGATTTTTGACCCATAGTTGGGGCTCTATTTAGAGTTAAGATTAGAGTTAGGACTGCTCCCACAGAGAAGCCTTGATGTTGGCGGAGCAGCTTATCAAATTTCTGCAGATTTTTGTAACTAATTCTCTGGTTTTTATTTTAAAGATAGAAATGCATATTTAGTTACTGAGTAATGGCTAGAGTGCAAGGCAATGCCTTGCTTTTTGTACAAATTCCCTGCCTAGTGCACCTGCCGTGTATATTACTTTAACAAAATGATTTGAGCAGCCTCCTTTTGGATTTTGTGTTTTAAAGTCTCTTTGAGA
>WWET01002915.1:66155-78038 GCA_011038615.1 Limnodynastes dumerilii | reverse complement strand
GAGAATCTAGTGTAATACGTTTTTACAGTTTTATTCCCACAAACAATTCTCTAAAATGTTTAAAAACACACTATAAAACAAATTCCCACTCCCCTCAGATCCCCTTCCCCTGGTACCAGAAAATGGTAGGTTAGTTCTTGTAAAATCTCCTTTAGCGGTCCCTTAACCTTGTTCCAAAAGTCCTGCTTGGGGCAACTGATCCACGTGCAGATAACTGAGGTTGGAGGCGTCCTCTGGAAGTGTAAGTGTTCATGTTACGTTGTTTTTTATACATCACTGTTTTTTATATATAACTGTTGATTGTGAATTTTTAGATGAACCGTTTTTTATTGGTGTAGCGCAGAGTTGTTAGAGGTTTTTCACTGTTGTTTAAAGTCATTTATATAGGGTGGTAGACCCTAATTACCCCTAATATCAGCTAGCTTATACACCTTAGCGCTAGATCTTCATACACATTTTTCAAGTTTACAGTCTTACCTTTCGGAGCACAATGCTCGATGCTCCTGGGATCGATTGCTATGTCTCATCGAGGCATATGCATTCGAAATCCCGAGAAAACGGCCCTATCAAAATAGGATTGTTCTTTCCGGGGACCCACACCCGCCTGATCCTAACCCTAATTCTAACCCTTAGTGAAAATTAATACTAACAGTAACCCTAACCGGAAGCCTAACCCTGACCCTATTCGAACTGAAACCTAATCTTAAACCTAATCCTAATTGTAAACCTAACTCCAAACCAAAACTAACCCTAACCCTAAACCTAGCACTAACAAAAAACTAAAAGTAAAGAGCGCTAGTTAGACTCCATGGGGCAGATCCAGAACAACGTTTGTGTGCGTATTTACTCATGGCGGACACGTAAAATCGCATTTTTTGTAAGAACTGCACATGCGCACTATAGAAAATACGCTCCGTAACGTAGAATAAATGTGAACGTATGGGCCATTAACGTGTTTGTTGTGTAAATCCGTACGTGTGGGCATGCCAATTTTATGTGTGTCTAAAATACGTCTGAAATACGCTATGTAGGCGGGGGTTGTATTTAAAGTGTACAGTATGGGTGTGCTTAGCTGCGTAAATACGTGTTGCACATCCGTACGTGTGCGGATGACATCGGTTACGTGGGCAGAGGTTAAGGCAGGGTTTGGAAAGCGGAACTCGGACAAAATACATACATTCAAGGGGTGTGCCAAGGGGAGTGTATAGAAGATACGCACGTGTAAATACGCTGTGCTAGTAAATGGATTGCAAGCAGAGTTCTGGATCTACCCCATATATTGATTTACGCAGTTTAAAAAAAATACATTTTATGTAGATTCCACATTCCAAAAAACATATATAAAAACAATAAAAAAGCAGAGTAATATGTGCATCAACAACCTAAAAATATCAATTGGCAGCAGACATTAATAACACATGATCTGTAGTTAGTAGTCCCAGAGAAATATTATCCTGTATGAGAATCCAAAATTTGTTAATCAATACTTTATAGTGTCCCAGATCCTAAAACTCCTCGGAGAGTGTTACTCAGCTCTCTGGTTGCAGTGTGTCTGCGGCGGGTACCACGAGTCTGCAGCAGGGGTCTCTCATACCACTTTTTAATATATTGTACAAAATTTGTGATATCTTTTCATTGTTATTTTTGGCATTTAAAAACATGTTTTAAAATGTGGTTTAAAAAAATTAAAATTCAAAATTGCATAAAGAAAGGCAATTTAAGTTAGTAAAAAATAAATACAATTAAAACAGTAAACCATAGTTACACAGTGTAGACTACAATACATTACACCTCTCAGCCTATTTGCATATGTGTGTCTGTATGTTTCAAAGGTCTACTCATTGACTGTACTATTTTATTTATTAACAAGTTTTTATATAGCGCTATAAGATTACGTAGTGCTTTACAAAGAATATTTCACATTTGCATCAGTCCCTGCCCCATTGAAGCTACACACTAAGGTCCCTAACACATATATAAGCACGTATTAGGGTTGATTTATTCAGCAGCCAATTAACCTACTAGCATGTAGTTGGAGTGTGGGAAGAAACCAAAGCTCCCAGAGGAAACCCTCGCAGATACAGGGAGAACATACCTTCCTTGTCCAAGAATCAAACTCATGATATCAGTGCTATGAGACACAAGTGCTACTCACTTGTTGCCCCAATTATTAATTCAGAGCACCCATGTATGGAGAATCAAAATTAGGAGCGAGCACAGAAAGCCTGTCTACGCATTTGTGTGATGTGTGCTTGTAGACCTGTGTGTTCCACAATATTTTAAATGTGAAAAGGAGAGTTTTTTCATTTAAATAGGCGCAGTAGCTGTGTAAGATGCCTGTGCTTCCTTGAAACTCTTATACCATGTCAGTGGATGGTGGAAATCATATGCAATACTTACATTACTTTTGGAAAAATTTTAAATACCAAAAGTAAAATTTACTGCGTATGCGCCAGGACTTCATGGAGAGAGAGAGACGCAGAATGCAGGACAGGTGAGTTTTTAACTCTTTCATGACCTTTTTTCTTCTTTTTGTTTTGGGTCTGTTTTGCCCACCAGAATACCCATTGGTGTTCTTTGTTTATATGAACAAGGAACACCACTGGTGATTCCAGTGGGCAACACATAAATAATAATAATAAACTATATATTTTTTTTAATTATTAAAAAAATTGTTAATAATTAAATTTTCTTTTTTTCATGCACACACACACACACACTGGCTATGTATTCCAGCGGTCTTCCTAAACATACCCCCCTTTCCTCCCATTAATAGCAGCTATTAGGGGGAGGAAGAGGGGGTTATATGGGGAGACCCATACTTACTGTAACGCCATCTAGAAATGGTGTTATTTAACATATCGGTGCAGATTGTTAAAATCAACACTGACATTTAGTATGTTTAGCGATCAGCCGGTCCGCATTCATTAGAGCTGGCTGGTGATTGGGAGTGATAGAGCTCTTTAGCCAAAAAAGGGGAGAAATTACAGCGCAGAGACTTACAACAATAATGGAGATAACAGGTGGCCAGCCCGGTACTAACTCTCAAATGTACAGTTATAGATTCCAATAAGCACCAATGTGCAGAAGTGTAAATTGCTCTATCACTCCCAATCACCGGCCATTATTACTTTTTTCAGGTGGGTTCCTGTTATATACAAGCTGCGAGATTTATGCTAGTGGCAGCGCCGTCTTTTCCCACTTTTCTGTATAGAGCTATTTATCGCCATGTTTCCATTGCGATCATAGCTTTGTAAATATGAAAAAGTTCGTTTTCATGAGATAAAGACCATTTTCATCTGAAAACGGTCTTTATCTCATAAAATCAAACTGATCAAAGTTTTGGAAATGGAGCCCAATATATAAGTAATATATAAGTAAATGTTTTTTTTTAACTTAGCTTGGCTTATGGGTGATCAAGCCAGCAAGCCTCAAAGGAGCCTCATATACAACCCCTGATTGTCTATCGACACACTACGGCTAATCAGAAATTACTTCCAAATTAGGCAATATCATTAAATACAATACATGATTAGTTAGCTAAATTCCCATATTATAAAACCTAATTCAGCAGATTACACAGTCCTTGGTTAGTATCATAATAAGCAGAAAGTTTCATTATGTGTAACAAACACATAGGGCCAGATCCAGACCTACGTTCCCTTTACGTTTCAACGCGTAGCGTATTTATGCTAGCGTAATTACTATGCACTCCCCTAGGCGCTCCGCTCGCTCGTACGTACTTTGGCGTACGTTTTCCAAACCCTACCTTCATTTTTCAAAGCGTAACTACTGTCGTACGTAACGGCGGGACGTACGTAAGTGCCTAAGCACGCCCATACTGTACGATTTAAATGCCTCACCCCGCCTCCAAAGCGTAATTACAAGTGTCGTATGGCTGACATGCCCCTTCGTTCGAAGTTACGCTGTTGATACGAGGCTGATATGTACGTTCAGAGTTACGTGGCGTAACATCTGCCGCGCACATGCACAGTACATACAAAACAGCATTTTTACGTCTCCGGCTAGCGTAAATACACTAGCGGACGTAGCTCTAGATCTGGCCCATATTGTCCATCTATCTTAAATGTATTAGAGGCAAATTTATAACTTTATAACTGCATATAAAGGAAGATAAATTTCATAGAATGCTTGGTTCCTGCGGAAATCATTTCCTAGGATTGTACAATTGACTTTATACTAAAACAACGATGAGACTACTGTCCATTTAATCGACTTTTTAATTGGGCACACAAGAATTCCAAAGAACAGGGGAAATATATTGATATTAATTATTGCTTTTATCATAGATTGTGATGTGCCTTACTAAAGCAATGTTCCAGCTGCTATTTCTAATGAACTTCATGATCAAACAAGAACTTGCTAATTAGTAAGTTAATGAGGACAAGTTTATATAAATATTTAAGTCAGTAATTTTAAGTTTCAAAGAAATCTTGAAACAGAGCTAGATCACAAGTTCCTGCTAACACAGCATTTTTCTGCGTTTTCCCTTTGAATCAAGTTACTTCTAAATCATCAAGTAAAACAGAGGGGTGGGTATTAGATGACTTATAATTCTAACCATAAGAATTGCTTGGAAAGGTTACACTACTACCAAACTTTATTAATGATAAATCAATATTTAAGAAACTCACATAAATAGAGGAATGAGTCCCACATCAGAATACAGTAATATTGTGATAGCCACAAGAGCTGCAGCAATGCAATACTGGACAACAAACCAGACTGGTACCAAGATAAGAGACAATTTATCAACTACGAATCTTTAATTACAGAAAATATAATGATTACTATATTTTGTTTACAAAAAAAAATCAATCTTCAAAAATACTAAAGAATATTAGAGTATTTAAAACAAACAAACATCAATACCAAATTATATTATGTCTTTTGTTGACACTATATAGTCCCTTATTATAGAAAATAATGATCTAAGGGGAAACTACTTTTGATAACTCCTGAGAACAATGTTTATTTTTATTCATGTTGCATAAATTACTGTTCACAAATGACAAATTATATATTCATTTTAGCTCCAGTACTTATTCTTTGAATTATTTGGTCACTATATTTAGAGGCAATAAGATGCACCTTCAGTGGATCTTTATTTAATATTTAATGTTGCTGTTTTGTGGAAGAAGCTCTACATCAGCATGACTTGGTTATTAAGTGGTATAAGTGGAATAAATAGGTCAAAAATTGGGAAGGCAAACACCAAAATCATGACCTAAATATGATTATCATGAAGTGTTCTGTTAACAATAATATAGTCTGATCTCTTCTCTTCTGTCCTAATTACAATCCTGATGATGGGCTGGCCTGAGAACATCAGGCTACTTATGCTTGCGTCCTCCAGATGTTATGCTAGTGTTACGACAGTATCATACAGAACTTTGTTCCTAGGAAATGGGCTGTGCTTCCCCTCCGCTCCCTAAAGTGGGCGGGGGGAAGCATGCTAATTGTACAGTGTGGAAGGGGGGCTCCCACATTTGTGCGGATCAGCAGTAATACAGGGGGCATGCACTTGACTCTCTCTGTTGGATGGACAGACCCCCGCACATACGGAAAAGGTGTGGGGGTCTGGATCTGGTCCAATAGGAGTAATAATTTATGCCATTTCAAACCTCGTTATTTTTTTTTATATATTTAGATATTTTACATATTTAAAGATGAGTCAGGCATCTTGAGCAAACTCAAAGTGAGGGGAGACTACAACATGCACCAGGGCACCAGGGCTCTACCTTAAATTGTATGCACTATCCCCATGGAAAATAGGGGCGGGGCGGAAATGAGGATTGCACCTCCCACTCAACCACCATGCAAACCTGAAGTAAGTAACCCTCCTCTTCCTGCCCCACTGATGGCAAGACTTCTAGCACGGAAGCCTGGATCCTGAGGATTCATATCTGGAAGGCTGGAAGCTTTATGAAGGCGGTGATGCCCGAATGGCGATACAAGTGCAGAAAATGGCCACATTTTATGAAGTATTTAAAAAAAAATTTGAAACACAACTCCCATCATCAACAGTTAAACTTAATTATACAATGAGAAGATACAGACAAAAGTGTTTTGCTCCTTAGGCAAAACCTGTGATTTTCCATGCAGCATAAACAGAGAACTTGTTTTTCTATTACATGCTTATTTGTCGATTGCAGCCATCCCTGAATCTAAATGTGGGACAGGAAAAGCTCACATAATCTGCAGTAGGGACATTCCTGCAAATTTCTGTGAATGCAGCCTCTTGTATTGAATATCGTGAAGTACTAAAGACAGTACTTTACAGACATGAGAAAACCAGCCATAAATTCTGCATTGGAATGCAGTGGACTTTCCCTAGAAAGGCTAACCCACATTAGTGATTGCTCTCTAGTGTTGGTGGTGGCAAAATCTGGGTAAAGGGACAGAAAGGGCAGAGCATTGGTGAGTGTAGGATATTAATAGTTATTTAAAGTCTAAAAAGCATTTTGTTTGTTTTTTCTTTCCACCTTTACTAAGTCAAGCACACTGTTAATTATAATACTACAAGCCCCAGTATAGCCAAAGCTTCCTAGACATGCAACTTAGTGAACCACAAGTGTCAGCATTCCCTGGTCTAACATACCTGCCTGGTCAACCACACCTGCCTGGTCTACCACACCTGCCTGGGCTACCACACCTACCTGGGTTACCACACCTACCTGGTTGGTCACAGCTGCCTGGTCTACCACACCTGCCTGGTTAGCTACAGCTGCCTGGTCTACCACACCTGCCTGGTTAGCTACAGCTGCCTGGTCTACCACAGCTGCTGGTATATTTTTAAATGTAAAAAATGTACACTGCCTGGCTCCAGACACAGAATTTGTCCAGTAATTTTAAGATAACAAAGGTAATTAAAAGCAGTGATGAAAATTGCTGAGGGTACACAGGAAGGCAGCAAGAGTGGAAGCTGACCAGCTCGGGACACATAGCAAAGAGGCTGGACCCACGTCTGGAAGGGTTAGGGCAAAGGTGGAGGTAGCCATGACAGGCAAAGAGAAGCTGTCAGAGGCTGTCAGCATAAGACAGCGCTCAACACACACTTTCTGATTTAAATATAGTGAAACAGTCTATTCCACTAGCACAGAGCAGACAGAAGCAGACACAGGTGGGTCAACCATCTCTAATCAACCATTGCTCAACCTAAGATTCCTTACTCCTACACCTATTTTGCATATTGTAATACCGAGTCCCACCTACAGTGCAAAATCATGCCGAGATGCGCCACGTGTGCTGGAGAATCCTCACCTCTGATTTGGCTCCAAAGGCAGAAATGGTAAAAGTAATTATTCTGTAGATTACTAACTCTGTTCTACAGTGCATTAATCAGCAACTTGAGAATAATTGTGACCTGATGAAGTAAAGCAATGTATATACTGCAAGAAAGCTTGGACTTTAGAATTATTTAGTAACCGTGAGATCTACAGTTTGCCAGGAGGTGATGTAATATCAGACATTGTTCCTCACTATTGACTAGAGTCTAGCAGAAAAATGATAATGAAATCAGGCCATTAGCAGGAGACCTGCTGGGGTCTCACCACTAAAAGCTGCCACTGGTTGAATTTCCCAGCATTTAAAGATGCTGTCTGCGTTTTGTGGGTCTGCTGATGTGTGCTATAGCTGTTTTAGGGGGGGTTGCCTGCTGGGTGGGTTTCCTTTCCTTCCAGCCGCTATGGGGAGGTTACCAGGCTCCGTCAGGTCTCCCCTTTGATTCCTTCTAAATACAATAGATTATCCAGCAGGTCCCTCTGCCAGGGAGCTTTACCCTCTCCCATCTCTCACACCGAGACATTTTTCTACATTTCCAGGATTATGGCCACTTTCACTTAGATCTATGTGTGTTGCATCCACATACAAAGAAGCACTTGGGGACGGGATTAGTAGGATTAGAAGAGAATCACATATGTCCAGTTCAAGCAATTGGTATTCAAAGCTTTACACTTTGAAATGCCACCAAGAGAGAGAAAAGAGTCTGAGCCCTCACTTTGCATTTCAGCACCCTCGTGAGGAAGGACTGTGTGCTTTATTTATAGTACAGACCAAAGCTGTGGTTACTAAGAATAAACAAAGTCTTCTATCTGTTTAATCCTTCATGACTCAGAAGCTCAGGTCTATATAGCAACAAAGCTTCAGCACTTCATAAAAAGAGAAAACAAAACATTTATTTAAATGACATAAGCTGGGAAGTAGGACTGGATGCTATTGAAGATCACACATAAACCAGAAATGATGCTTCCACTGTGTCTATTACGAACATATAGCAGTCAAGGCTGCCTTGGCCAACACACTCTTGAACTTCAGTTTTCCTTGTAACATGGGACAAGATTCACCCAAAATAACGACAGCTGACTTCCACATTCTGTATTCTGCATACATAAGTCAGCTGTGCGTTCCTATTACGCATGTACCAACTACATACTTGTGCATCGGAAAACAGTACAACCAATGCTGCGCTCCGATGCATATGGCGATCTTTCTTGGGGGGGAGGAGCAGTGGGGCGGTGGGTTGGGTTTGCACATGCAGTAAGGGATTGGTTAAGCCCTTGCGAAAGAGCCTGCATTTCGTACAAGAGCCTTCTGCAATAGAGTTCTGAGCGCAAAAGCTAAGATATGTGTAAGGGGAGATCTGGGAGGATGTACCCCGCTTGCAAATATAAGATCGTGAATTATGTACGGTAACCTTGAATGCGGAGGCTAACGTACGTAATCCATTCTTATGTGTGGATCCAGCAAATAGCTAAGATTAAAAAAGAAAAAGTTATGTAATTGAATTGTAAAATCGAATAATAAATGGCGACAAAAACAAAAAAACAGGCCTTCATAAGCCATCATATTGGAAGATCAATTTTTTTTTTGCCAAATATGTATCATTTTTTCAACTCAGAGAGAGAGATAGAGAGAGAGAGAGAGAGAGAGAGAGAGAGAGAAAGAGAGTTGTAGCTCATCTCAATTGCAGATGTACTATACGTCCTAGCCAGAGTATACAAATGGGGGAGACCTGTCCCCCTCTCCCCGCAGTCGGAGCCATATTAGCAGAGGCTGCACTTTGTACAGCCTTCAACCCTTTTTATGGTGTAAGCATGTGACGGAAGCACAGGCACTTTCTGCTACTGCGATTTGAACAAAAAGTTTGTATTATATATGAGTGATTTCACTTCTTGAACATTGAACATTAATTGTCTACACTTTTGTGTACAAAGCTTGATTACCATGCCTGTTTGTGATACCATTAACTAGTAATAGGTGGACAAACCATACTGGCAGGTGAGATAACAATAATGGGGTACATCCAGAACTACGTTTGCCGTACGTTTATTCGCGTAGCGTATTTTCGTGCTCATAAATTCGTTACACTCCCCTCGACACACCCCTTGAACGTACGTATTTTGTCAAGATACGCTTTCCAAACCCTACCTTAACTTTTTCCAACGTAACCGCAGTCATACGCACACGTCGTATGGGCAACACGTATTTACGCAGCTAAGCACCCCCATACTGTACACTTTAAATACAAATCCCCGCCTACGTAGCGTATTTCAGACGTATTTTAGACTCACGTAAAATTGGCACGCCCACACATAAGTATTTACGTTACACATACGTGAATGGCCTATACGTTCACAATTACGCTACGCTATTGAGCGTATTTTCTATGGTGCGCATGCGCAGTACTTACAAAAACGCGATTTTATGTCTCCGCCACGCGTAAATTCGGTCCAAAGTCCGAAACGTTGTAGTGTAGTGTTGCAGTTGCCCCTCTAAAGAACTTTACTTTCTTCACCACATCAGCATTTTTACTGTGTTCATTTGCAGACCATTTAGTCACAACACAATTAATACATTAAAGAGCTAGTCACATGGTTACAGATTCCACCTCTCTGGCATTTGAGAATAAACAGATAATCAAGTACATATTTTTCCTCAGTTGATTTAATTGGGCAATATGCATATATTACAAATCTGGATACAAGTTTCTTTAATGTATGTCATGTGTTATGTTTCTTTCAGGGTAACAAAGTTATCAAGGGTCCTGATCCATATGGGTATAAACAATGAAACAGAATGTAAAAGGGCTTTTTAATGGAAAAATATAAACATTTAAAATGTACAGAATTTTACGGATAAAATGTTTGGTTTATACCAGGGCTGGGGAACATCCGATCCGAGGACTGTATAAGGCCCGCAATATCATTTGGTCTGGCCCTCTACTGGCAGGACTCGGGCGGGGGTGTGGCTTGGCTTTCGGGCATGGAACTCTCCATATTCCTGGATCCAGGAAGCTCTCATTAGGGCTTTCCTAAGCCTGTTCTGAACATGCGCAGTTCAAATTTCCGCTGCGCTTCTGTATAAAAAAAAAGCCAGATGTGGATGATGTCCAAAGTGTTTACGGTGGGAGCAAATAGGAGAAGCTGTACTAAAGATAAACTGAAGCAGTGCCAGTTAGGTAGATAAAAAGACACTTACCAGATTATTAAAATAATGAAGGTATTAGATGAGTCATTTAATTAGTCCTTTATCAACAAAATTAGTGAGTTAGGAATAATTTTTGCAGAAAACACAAGGTTTTAGCATTGGTTTGAAGGATCCCTAATTTAAACATAAAATTCTATTTAAACTCCTTTTTCATAACAAGAAGCAGGGAAATCATATATAAAATTAGCAATTGGAATATTTAGCAGTCAAAAAAAAAAAGTGGTAACATTAAACTGTAGAAGGTTAAACTCCCAAATTGTGGATGAAATCTTACATTGTATTGTGGAGATCTTGTGATGTCACCAGCTCTCAGGTCTTATCACCGTCTTGCTGCATTCTGTTACCTAGTCTTTGATAAAAAAAAAAATTCTGTCAGTTAAGAGTCCCTCTACTGATATTATTGTTGATGTTACTGATTGCACTGATTTCTTTGCCTCCATCAATAGTTTATCATTATAGTGAATACATTATTACAGTTCAGTTGTGGTGCAGTATGACAAATGTAAGGCACCAACTGTGGTCAAATGAAAAAACATTTTTAAAACAGTTTTGTTGAAAGAAATACACAAACATTACACAGTATTCATAGTAAAGAGATAACAGTTTAGTCAGTTAAATTCCAGGGTTTCAAGGACTGAAAATAAATATAACAGCACAAAGAAATTAGGTTGATGGTTTCTTTAGGATTGTTTTTAGCAATTCATAGTTCATAGAGAGAAAAATGTGAGATAACAACAGGTGGTTGGAGGTTTCCTTTAGGTGAAGATCAGGGGGTGGAATAGGAGGGACATAGAAGTTGAAATACTTCATCTCTGGTAACTAACAAATAGGAGAAATGGAAGTGTAATGTAACAGGAAAGGTACAGAAAGGAGCACTGCCGGGAGATTACAAAAGGGTTTCTTTATTCTTATTGTCTCACAATTGCTGTGACATAGATATATATCAGAAACGTAACTAGGGTTGGACCAGTGGGGCACATTCCCTGGGTTCCAATGGGACCTAAGGTCCTAATGGGCTCTGGACTCATCCTGGCAGCAATTACCCCATCCACTGACCCCCAGGGCCATCTTTTCCAATAGGCAAGATGGGCAGTTGTCCAGGGCCCCACAGTCTTTAGGGGCCCTTGAGCACTGCTGCCTACCAAGCCTGTCCCCAGCAGTCAAAGCATTTTTGGACTGACAGCCTGAAAATGCTGTGACTCCATTGTCAAAGAAATGCAACTGACTGACGGCTTCTTACAAAAGCAGTGTAACTGTGTAGAGAGAGAGCCACGGAGGACAGAAGAAAAGCGGAGGAGATTTTAAACCAGGTAAGAAAATGTAATATAATCAGTATTGCTGGACTGGAAGGGCAGAAAGCTGGATGAAGACATA
>WWET01002915.1:28995-61125 GCA_011038615.1 Limnodynastes dumerilii | reverse complement strand
ATATATATAAAATATATATATATGCATAACATTTTTATATTCCTTATTTCTTCCTCTGTAACTAGTAGAATGCATAAATTAATGAATGAATGAACGAATTATGTATGTTGCTCATCAAAAGACAAAGTTTTCTTTAACATTGAAATAAATCCAATATATTTGAATAGTCACATACTGTATAGTACTGTGTTATTAAACCTCAATTTCTACCTGGCCAAGTGTATTGTATATTTGAATTTTGAATTGTGGCATGCTTGCGACCCAGTTGTGCCAGATATGCATAATGAGCTGGGTCTTAGGGGCTGGCCCCTGCAGTGGTCAGTCAGTGCGTTGTGAGTCTGTCACTCAGGGGGTTTTGTGTTTCTCTGGCTCCGAATGGCCCATGAGCGAGATGTCCCAGGGTGGCATCACAATGAATATGAATAGGGCCTCTTGCTTAGTGCGACAGTCAAAGCGAACCGCCCTGAATAACGGCACGTCATCCTAACAAGACTATTATAGATAGGAGGGCTTCTTTGTGTGTCTCCTCTGAAGGAGCTCTATAAATGCCCCTGTGCTCGGAGCACTTCATTCACAGCTCACTCTGGGTTCCTGCAGGCTAGAAGCGAGTGCAGTAGCTGAAGAGAGAGAGAGAGAGAACAGACATTGCTCCCCTATAAGACAAAGATGAATTCTGACTCCAGCTCAATGTCCAGCAGAGCCTCCTCCCCAGACATGGATGAAATCTATCTGCGAGGCCACCACCACCATCACCACCACCACCATCATCAGGACCACAGGCTGAACTCCGTCTCCTCCACCCAGAACGACCTCCTGCAGAAGATGTCAGACGAGGTCCTCTCCAGGCACAGCTCCAAGGACGAAGGAGAGAGCAGCAAGTATAAGATAAAGAAGCAGCTGTCAGAGCAGGATCTGCAGCAACTGAGGCTGAAAATTAATGGCAGGGAACGCAAAAGGATGCACGACTTGAACCTAGCCATGGATGGCCTCAGGGAAGTCATGCCCTATGCCCACGGGCCATCAGTCCGAAAACTTTCCAAGATCGCCACCCTTCTGCTGGCCAGAAACTACATCCTAATGCTCACAAGTTCCCTGGAGGAAATGAAGCGACTGGTGGGTGAGATCTATGGGGGCCACCACTCTGCATTTCACTGCGGGACAGTGACACATGCTGCCCCTCACCCCGTCCACCCACCTAACGGGGTCCACCAGGTGCACCCCATCCTGGGAACCAGCTTGTCTTCTAACACCTCTGGACTTTCGGCGTCTTTGCCTGGAATCGGCAACATTAGACCGACACACTCGCTGCTCAAGACCACTTCGACCCCTCCACTCCCACTTGGCAGCGGGTTCCAGCACTGGGCAGGACTCCCATGCCCATGTACTATCTGTCAGATGCCACCACCTCCCCAGATATCAGCTCTAGCAAACAGCATGAACAGGATCGCAGCAGAAGCTAAGGACTTACTAAAGTAATATTCCTTTAGGCAGATCTTAAAAGACTCAATGACATATATATATATGAATATATAAATATATCTATATCTATATATATTTGTGGTGATGCAGGAAAGTTCAGCCAAGAAACCCTGTTTGCGTGCATGCTTCTTTTATTTTCCAACGCCACTGATCCTCTTTCATCATCAGCAGCAGTGTTATAAAGAGAGATA
This sequence comes from Limnodynastes dumerilii, assembly GCA_011038615.1. NCBI lineage: Eukaryota > Metazoa > Chordata > Amphibia > Anura > Limnodynastidae > Limnodynastes > Limnodynastes dumerilii. The sequence goes on along the minus strand of WWET01002915.1, from coordinate 59,455 downwards.
ACAATTTAGATGGATATTTGTGAAGAAATTGTTTTTTTTTAATGTAATTGCTTGTCATGATGTAAATACTATTAGACAAAGTTCCTATGGAAGTTATCCACCACATTATCTGTGCAACACTGTACCATATCTGTGCATTTCATTTGTACCAGAGGACTGTAAAAGCATGCATGCTGGGATCCAGTGTTGTAGAACAATTTGCCTGGCTACCAATTTTCCTTGTAACAAGGATTTTTATTAGTGAATTCTTTGAAATCTGATATTTTTTGGGGTGTATGTGACTGTACATTTTAGAAGCAGATGGGACTCAAGCAGCGACTGTCCCCAGTTCTAGAATATAATCTATACTGGTGTCCAGTAGGAAACTGTCACTGAGGACTAACCGGCCACACACCTTCCTCATTAACCTCCTCAGCGCCGAGGGTGTAAAAGACAACTCTGCAAACTGAAACGTGCATAGCAATGATTATTTCCGTTTAATGTCGCATTTTTCTGTTTGTTTCAGCTTAACTAATCGTTTAGTCCCTGGATATTCGCTTGAAACAATATTGTTAGGCCTCACAGAGAGCGCGTGTCTTTATTTTTATATATTCTTGATAAGTATCGATATATTTATTATGAACCAGCGTTGTTTCAAATAAAAAAAATAATATTTGGACATGACTTGTGTTTGCTCTTCATTCACTTTAAAAAAAAAAATATGAATAAATGATTATATTATTCTTTTTTTCTAATAAACTTGCAAATCGCTATAAATAATTCAAAATAAATGTGAGTTTATTTTAGTGAGTGAAAAAAATATAATCCTGAAATATGCGATGTTACAAGGTGTTTTAGTAATTAGTGTTTAGTAGACGGTAATATATAAAATATTTCACATTCCATTACATAGCAATAAGGATAAATCAGCAGTTAATATTATTACCTGTATTCAGTTCCCAAATCACATAATTGCACTTTACAAAATAGTCCTATTTCTGATATCCTATCACTAGAAGACAGGCAGGATTGTGGCAGATCAGTGAAAAAAATCAAAGAATGATCCATGACATCGTTTAAGAATTATTTTCTCAAAACATATACAACCTAATGAATACACGGAAGATAAATCAATTGTAATTTCAAAAGACAATACTGTATCTAGAATGAATTCCCATTCATATCAAATCCCTCTTGTTTATAGCGCTTCTGATCAATTATATATATATAAATAATTTATTTTACTGTGTTAAAGAACACTGAAGTTTACATTTCTTTTTGGTTTATCATGAACTTAAGAAGAGCTATCCCAGCATTATAAAGTGTCCTACACTTGAGCAAATCCGCTCGATAGGTCTGGGACATCATTAATTCTACAAACTTTGATAATTTATGCAAAACTTAAAAGAACAAAGAAACAAAAAAAAAAATCTGGACTATTAAATGAACAAAAAATCATACAGTAATTGTAATCGTCAATTTAGCAATAAATCACGTTATTTTGGAAACGATTTTAAGCTGATTGCAGAAAAACGGAAGTAACTTAATCCAGTAACTTGTTGTAACTTGTAACTTGTATTGGAATAAACATAGATTTGTAAGAAAGTAAAAATTAATTTGCAGCAATAAAATGCATGATTAAATTGTTGCCAAGGAATGAAAATACTGTCAAATTGGGAAGCGGATATTTGTTTTTTATATAGAGTAACAAGAACAACAAGACACAACAAAACAAGTAATATATTTTCTATCTTTAATTCTATTACCAATGATTATTGGTAAACTATTATATAACTAGTAATTTTTAACATACTTTGCTGTCTTTCAAAACAAATTGTGCGTCTGTTTGAAAGGATATTACTAATCCTACATAGGTGTATAAGAGGATCCGTAACAGTCAAAAAATTGTTACCACGATATTTTCCAGTCTGCATCAATTAATATTTTTATTTTACCCTGAGATAACAATGCGGTCACATAAATAACACATAACAACCAATGAAACATATTTTTCACATCGACGCATAGCGTTAATGATTGTTTTTCAGCATATGTTATAAGGATGGCCAAACCCATTATATTACTGTAACTTTTCTCTTAATTATGTAAAACAAGAATAAAAAAAATACAGTTATATAGCATAAAGTGCATTCTACAATTATTAACAGCCGGAAGAATAAGCACCAAGGAAAGTTACTTAAACAGAACTATATAAAATAGTAACATGTGCGTTCTTCATTCTCCTCAGACTCAGAATTAATTGCTTCCATAAATTCAGCATAAACATTTCTAAAGGCACTCTGTGCTGCTGTTACCAGAAACAAGCAATGGGCCAGACCCAGAACTACTTCCACTAGCGTATTTACGCTAGCCGGAGATGTAAAAACGCTATTTTGAATATACTGCGCATGAGGGCGGCAGATGTTACAGCACATAACTCTGACCGTACGTACCATGCTAGTATAAAAAGCGTAACTACGGAGGAGAGGGCGTGCGGCCTATACGACAACCCAATATCCTTAAATAGTATTCTAAAATAAAAAAAAGAAAACATCTTTACGGACATGTATGTGTATGCACAACTTTATGAAATACAAAGTGAAAATGACTAGCGGTTTACAAAGTGCTGCATTATATAATACAATAAAAATGTGTTAATATAATCTGGTCATGACTGTAGAAGTCTTAACTAAACCCGAAGAATACAAAATGCTGGAGAGAAAACAGCTAAAAATGTTCCTGTTCCAGACATTAATTTCCTCCGTCTTGGTATATGAAACATTTTATCAGCCATCTTGTTTATTTAGTGGAATTGAGTGTTATCTTTACTCTGTAGCAGAGTAATATCTAATAATATCTCAGATATCTAAAACATCTTTGAAGCATCCACACAATATTTCTTTAGAAATAAATAAAATGTTTCCATGTTATTTGCCAAAATGACATTTAAACAAAAGGCTCTGTTTATTACTTTTTCTGCTGATACAAAATATTCTCTGAAGGTCAGAGTATATGAATTTCCTTAAAGCTGGATGCATTTTTCAGACTTTAATACATAAGGGTGGTTGGTGCCCAATAAACTCACTTTTTTTTAGGAGACATAGTAAAATAGAACATCTTATTTGTCAATAAGTCTTTACTGGATCATAAGGAAGCCATAAAGTAACTATAGGCCAGATATTGAAATCTAGTTTTTGTGTGATAAAGGGCTCTATTTTCCTACCTTAATGTTTTTAAATGAATGAAGCTGTTCCAGGCTCGCTTCGGCTCACAGTGAGCCTGGCAGCTTCATTAATTTAAATTTACTACTGCTCACCCCTCCGGCGAGGTCCCGCGATAATCTCTGTGGTCATCGCAGGACATTCCTACTTTGCATGAATGAAGTCCTGCGCATGCGCAGAGACTCCTAGGCGCGACATTGAAAATTTCAAGTCCCGGCTTGAAAAACACTGCACATGCTCAGTGTCTTCTTATCGGGACTCTGAAATCTTCAGAGCCAGACGCGTCTCCCAGAGAGGTCAGTTTTTCTTTTTTGTTATTTGTTTTTTTACAGTTTTCAATGTTTTTAATGTATTTTTTATTTTTTTTGTTAAAATATAATGAAAAAAACAAACAAAAAATTTTTTTTTATTTTTTTTACATAAAAAAATGGCGTTAGTTGTACACCGGGAGCGGAGTGGTAAACTCCACTCCAACATTTAATAGATATTACGAACAGCCGACCTGCTTTAAAAAGAACGGGCCGGCGGAGAGCCTCGATATTTAAACGCTATACTATAGAAACCGCTATTTTCCATGGTGATCCATTGTTTGTAAATATGAAAACCTTCATTTTAATGCAAAATAAGTTCGTAATATTTATGAAATGCTGCTCCTGGCGTAAGACTACCACCAGCCCAGGCTGAAGAGTAGGCTCCTCGATATTTAAATGGATCGCTATAGAAACCGCTATTTTCCATGGTGATCCATTGTTTGTAAATATGAAAACCTTCATTTTAATGCAAAATAAGTTCGTAATATTTATGAAATGCTGCTCCTGGCGTAAGACTACCACCAGCCCAGGCTGGCGTTAAGAGTAGGCATTCCAGCGATCTCCCTTTTCCTCCTCATAATAGCTGTTATTAGGTGAAGGAAAAGGGGGGCAAAGTGTGTAAATAAAAAAAAAAAAGGTTTTTTTTTCAATTATATTTTTATAAAAAAATAAAAAAATACATTTAAAATGTATATAACAGTAAAAAAAAGCGCTAAACTTACCTTTCCGGGAGACACGTCCGACTCTGAAGATTTTAGGGTCCCGATATAAAGACACTACATGCGCAGTGTTTTTCATACCGGGACTTGAAATTTTCAAAGTCCCGCATAGGAGTCTCTGCGCATGCGCAGTCTCATTCACGAAGTATGAATCAAATGTCCTGCAATGAGCCCAGAGATCATTGAGGGACCTCGCAGGGCAGGTAAGTTTTAGTAACTTTTATGAACAAAGCCCCCAGGCTCACTAGGAGCGAAAGTGAGCCTAGAACAGCTTCATGCATTAAAAAAGAAAACTACGTAAATAGAGCCCTTTCTGTGCTCGCTCCCATTAATCCCATGCGTAGTGCAAAATCCTGCCAATCAGCTCCCCTCAGAGAGATTGCCCCTTAGTTAGTTACAAACTCATTGTATGGATGGATTATGCAAAAGCGATGCTGCTGAACATATATTCTTGACTAAATGAAATCGAATTAAGAAACACACCTCGGTTTCATTGCATCAACTGGTTTGCCCATGAATTGTGTCTCCCTCCTTTCAGAGAAAAGATGGAGGACCTGTTCCAGAGTCTCCACTAGTTGCATAGTGAGGACCTAATCAAGAATTGAGCTTACACCTTATTTTATTATCATTTAATATCAACAAAAATACTGTTCTCTGTCTCCTCCACTCTGTCCCCTGTCTGTGTCCTGCTCCTCCCCTCTGTTCTTCACTCATGTGTCCTGCTCCTCAGTTCTCCGCTCTGTCATCTGCCTGTGCTTGGCTCCCAAGCAATCCTTTGCCCTATTCCGTATCCTGCTCCTTTGCTTTAACCTACTCTGTACTCAGCACACCAACCGCTGCTACAGCGCTGTCTTGTTTCATCATTCGCAGATTAGTAATGAGTTACTAGGAGTGCTTAGGGTATAGGGCTCTTGTATTACTGAATAAAGAAAAAGTAAGCATCGACATGACAACATTCTGTCTGACAGTTGTTGAGATAACAGCAGTGTCGAATAAGATAGTTATGATAAACTGTCAGACATTTTGTACCAACAGGATACAACTAATACAACTATTAGCTTTCCATATTACACCTGGGCAAAAGATGAGCAAGGCTCAAAAAGTGATTGTAAAGTGGCAGCTTGTGATCACATCCGTGTGCTGCTATAGTGGAAAGGGGTCTTTCACTATATTTACATGAGGATCTGGGTTTTAATTTGCAGCAGCAGTTATGTCTCAGTAGCCTCCTCCTGAAATCCTGCCAATAACACCCTACCAAACCTAGCAAACAAATGACAAATATTAAACAGTCTATGTAAACACCCTGCATTACACTGCATTATACTACCTACTATATCATTTTACACATGTCTTTATTTATGATTTTGATAATGGCATGGCAATGCACCGGACAATATTTTGCTCTGGTAATATATATATTTGTATATATAGTGTGCTCAATCACCGCAATCGCAGCTCCCCTTGTAATATCCTGCACTGTAGCAGTTATCTGAATAAATCATCTAGAAATAAAACAGAGAAAGTCTGCTTCATGGTGCAGACACCTTTTATTCAAGCAAATTGCAGATAAAAGCAAACAAAAGTACAGGAGGCGTACCAGAAGAATTGGAAACAACACAGTTTATTCAATACAGCATGTGATAAGTATGCGCTTGAGCACTGCAGGCAATTGAATACACATAGACACACATTTATTATATATAAAGATATATGTATATATAATATACGTATAATATATTATATATGTTTTATATATATTTTATATATTTATTATATATACATTTATATAAAAGTAACTTTAAAACATGTAACTTGTATAGGCAGCTGCATTACACCACTCAATCACAAAAGTTAACATAGTCAATACAGTATTGTGAGCAGTGATAAATAAATAACCAGTATAGTATAGTGTAGTATATGCAGAGTATGTTTGAAAACATGTTTTAGTCTTAACTTAGTTGTGATAATTGTAAGGTGTGTAGAGCTCTGTTATAACTTATTACTGAGAATAGAAGCGTTTATTGAATGAAAATCTCCTCTGTCTTACACTTAAGCTGGCCTTACACTAGAGAGAGTACAGCCTGATCACCCAATTATCGGGCAAATAATCGCTCTAGTGTATGGTCCAGATCAATTTTTGAAACGCAAAATTAACGCACCAGAAACGCTATGGTGCGATTATTTGATCTTTCAACATGTTTAATTTAAATCGGAAGAAAGCTCCCGATATTTTAAGGGAACCAATCAGCAAGCTGAATGGCTCCCTATTCTTCAATGCTGCTGCTGCTGCTTTATATCTATGTACAGCTGCTTTGATAGCTTTGCAGGTATACTTTACAGCTGTCAGAGCAGCATAGTACATAGATATGCAGCAGTGGCTATTGCAGGAGTAGTACAGACAGGGATCTGCCAAAACCGCACTGTGTGAAGCGCGGCTTTGGCTGATACTTATCTGTATTTCTGCCTGCAATAAATAGCCGCTGCTGCATATCTATGTACTATGCTGCTCTGACAGCTGTAAAGTATACCTTCAAAGCTGTCAGAGCAGCTTTGTACATAGATATACAGCAGCAGCAACATAGAGAGCCTTGCCCCCCTTCTGCTAGGATTATTGGTCCCAGCAGCGGAGGTTTATGGTGCCGATAACTTGACATTTCTCTAGTGGGAAATCGTCCCGTTTATTGGCCCACCCCCTACTGGGACCGATAATCGTACTAGTGTATGGCCAGCTTAATACTGGTGCAGGATTTTAAGGGAGAGCACAGGGAAACAGAGCTGTTACTGTACTTGCAGCAGCACTAAACCGCCCCCTTTCTCATTTAAATATAGTGGAACACCTCATTGCACTAGCACAGAGCACAGAGAACTGGACACAGGCTGATCAGTTAATCCCATTCATGTTTTTTGTGCTTGCTCCTGTTGTGTACAGGCACAGTGCTAACAAATGCTTTGTCTATGCCTACAAAATTGGTGTAAGTACAGCTCTGAATCAGTCTCTTACTATGTAAAACATAACTGCTGCTGGACAATCAGGCAGATAAAACATGCATGAAAGACATCAACTTTAATTTTTTTTCGGAATTTTGTCACACCCATACACTGTAAGATCGCCGTTCAGGATGTCCGTAAATCTGCATGAGTTGAAAGAATAGTTTTTTAGTGTATGGCCAGCATTAGATATGTGGTACATTAAGAGGCAACTTCAAATGTTGGAAAGTTTTCTGGACTGTACTCGGCAGTATTTCTATACAGCACCAAAGACTGGCATACAAGGTGTGTGTGTTGTTCTCATGGTTAGGAAGCAATGCTATATGTTCTGTTGTTCAATAAACAGCTTTTACGTATAGGCCTAGAGACTCAGATAATTATATAGCTCTATAGATTCCCGTCCAGAGAAACACACTGCAGAGCGAGCTGCACTTCTCATAAATCACCCTAAACAAGCATACAAATGGAGCTTCTTATTGACTTTGTCTTGTAGACTAGTTGAAAAATGTCTGTCTGTCCTCAAAGGACACACCTGTTATCTGGAACAGTCCTTAACCAGCTTGTTAAGCGGCTTTGTCAGATCAAAGGCACCATACAATGGGCACTAACTTTTACAATAGCTTAGCACTGAGCCAAAGCCTCTGTCAAAGCCAGGCATGTGCCAGTGGTATTAAGGGTTGCAATTGAAAATAAATTTCTCTTGAATAAGTACCTCTGTCCCATCAGAGGCACAACCACGATTCAGACAAAAGCAGTTGAGGATAAGTTATTGACTTCAGTGACAGCCTGAATGAACTTCATTATGCTGTTCCACTCCTAGAAACTGTCAGGTTTTACACTGAATTAGGTGGCAGGTGCACTAGCTGTTATCTGTACCCCCTCGAGACAAGTACAACCCAATCATCACCTGATTCTATACACAATGCTTATGTTTATTTTAATGATTTTCTGCAATAAGGAGAAACATATTTGAATCATACGGATGATCTTACTTAGTCGTGGCTTGTTCTAGATATTTATGCAAATCCCTGTAAATGTATTACAATTCCCAAGGGGCAGTGTCTAATACCAATGTTTAAACCAGATGCCATAGCTGAGGCTAGTGTTTTTATTTTATGATGTGGGGTACTTTTATTTTATTTTTTAATTATTTATCATTTTACTTTTAGTGTCTAGGAATTTGAATGCACATTATGGACCTTTTCTAGAGATTAAGCGCAGATCTGCTGTTGAAATTGCATGTGCCCTATACAGAAATATAACATTAGCAACTCTGAATAGGTTATACTGAAAATGAGCACGTTAACGAATGTGTATTGGCAGATCCAGAGCTCTGCATAGGTTGTGGTAAAATGAGCTTGCTATTAAAGGCAGATGGGCTGAGAGGTGTAATGCAGCAGATTATATTATATATATATGTTTCATTTTCTGTAATTTATTTGTTTTTTAATTATACTAAAGAATTTTAACATAAAATGTCATCTTTTAAGCAAAAAAACAGAAAACCTGTTAAAATGTATTTGTATATTTTAAGAATTGCCTGAGCAAAATGTGTAGCAATACACAGCCATTAAAGCTAAAAAAAAATAGTCAGTATAGTTTAGTGTATGCAGAGTGTGTTTTAAAACATGTTTTAACAGTGTAATATTTGTAATGTGTGTAGGGCTGTGTTATACTTAAGAATTGGGACATTTAATGAATGACAATCCCCCACAGAGTCATACTCACCTCTAGTCATGGTGGCCGGTCTGTATAGGTGCTACAGCGTTTAAAAAAAAATTGATTGGTAATTCCCTCTTTTTGTGTGTCCCGTCGGCTATTGAATTGATACTGCTTTGCTATCTATTTGTCTGGATAGAAGTTAAATACACTGCGCTGCTGAAGAGAACATATATTTTAATTCAGTATACTAAACAAACACAGTGTTGCCGTCTACCTGACTGAATACAAGTAATATTAACCAGAATTGAGAAGAAAAAATATAAATTACTTCAGTTCATTAATTAAACTGAGCGATACAGACTACTAGTTTACATGGGTAAGATCCAGGGCTACAACCGCTAGCGTATTTATGCTAGCCGTAGTCGTAAAAACGCTATTTTGAAGGTACTGCGCAGATGTTACGATCAGAAAGAACACTGTATCAAGATTTGTGATACCACCAAAAAAGCGCTCAAGATCTGCAGCAGCCTAAAACATTAAAGGGTCCCCACCCTTGCAAGACAAAACTAAAACAAAAAGTGAAATGCTGAAGGACAGCCTGTAGGGGAGGGAGGGTTAGGGTCAGGCTGTAGGAGAGGGAGGGTTAGGGTCAGGCTGCAGGGGAGGGAGAGTAAGGGTCAGGTTGTAGGGGAGGGAGGGTTAGGGTCAGGCTGCCAGGAAAGGAGGGGTAGGGTAGTGAGAGGGGAGGGTTTGGATTAGGGAAAGGAGTGGGGGACTATTTTTTTTTAATACCATGGAGCTTTCGGTTCTCCGTGGATCGATTGTAATGCCTCTTCAAGACATATGCAATTGAAATCCCAGCCAGTTCGCAACTGGCTGGGAGGAATCGGGTTTTTCGCAATTAGGACTTTCTATGCGGGGACCCACACCCATACATTTGGATATACACTCGTATTTTGAAACTATGGGTATTACTTCAAATTGTTTATAACATAACTTATATTGAATATTTGGAAGATCGCAGTTGCAATAAGCTGTGTACACACTGCAAAATAAAAACGAGGTTTCAATAATAAAAAGATAAACTCACGTTTAGCTGAAGATCCTGCAGCTGTACACACTGGAACGATTTCACATTGGATCGTTCCCAGAAGTCCTTTCTGCATAGTAGACACACATACAAAACCACAGATCATAACATCGTTGATCTGTGATTTTTAGGAGCTGCTAACGATGCAGAGCAGAATCTGACGATTCACTGCATGATTTTACATTACACACTCAAACAATTTTAGAGCTATCTAACGATTATCCTGTGATCTAAAGGATAATCATCAGATATCTCTCCAGTGTGTACCCAGCTTAAGTAACAATTGTGAAGAGCGAAAAAATTGTTATTGTTTTAATTGCAACATATTATTAGTGGTAAAATTTGCTGTTACATATTTCTAACTGATGTCTTTGGCTGATGTTTAACAAAAGCCTTATTTGAAGTTTTGAATATTTGTTATACAAGCTAAATTTCCTGCTAACTTGAAACAAGCTAAGTTTTCTGCTAATCTAAAACAAGCTACATTTTCTTCTAATCTGAAGAACTCTAACAGAGAAAATAATTATAAATAAAAACAAATTTAATAAGCTTTATTCTGGTTGGTTCTGTTTGAGTTTTCCTTTGATGTCCTCACCTCTCTGCATCTTGAAAGAAAAATACAGACAGTACCGTTCAGGTAAATTCTACTCTGTACCTTTAACTAAGGTGGGTGCTACACTTTGAATTGTGTGCAGTATTTTGGTCTGATCCATGATTCATCCTTAACAAAAATGAATTCTGTCTAGCACAATAAATTGCACAAATCCTGTCGGTGTGTACTGTAGTAATCTCTCAGGTTTCATTTTGCAAGTGCAGATTGTAAAGAGTATGTGCAGAAATATTGCAGAAGTATGTGCAGAAATATATTATATTAACAGAGTTTTAAAATAGCAGCAGAAGTATGCAAGTCTGCATGTGGACAAGTCATGTTGCCATTTAAGTATGGAATTTATTATTATTGTTGTCATTGTTTTTTGCATGCAAAAAAACAAAAAACAAAAACTTAACTTTTGCTTATTGCAAATGTAAAAAATTCATTTATAAAGTATTATAAAGTGTTAACAATTTTTAAACTAATAAGAACAATAATAAATATATTTTTTTTAATAGCTTTTTGTTACTTCAATGTATTATTATTATTATTTTTTAGCAGCAGCAACAACAATAATAATTTTTGTACTACTACTACCACTTGGATTGAAAAAAGTGACCACACCACAATATATGTAAACAGCTGAATCCCCAAGATCCAGACTTCTGTACCTTTAATGAATCTGAAACCTTACAGATAGTGGGACCTGTGCAAGTACTAGGTGGAGGGGGCGCAAATTTTTCAGTATAGGCATGCCTTACACATGCTGCCCTATCCACACTGATCCAACATGAAGACTGTGCAAGCGAGGGGAGGGACCTCCCATGCACTCGCATGGAAGGTTAGATCTGTGTTCCGAGCCCATATAGCGAGTGAGCTAAAAATATTTCCACAGAAATCACTATGTAATCACTATGGGCCTGATCCAGACCTACGCAAGTAATACGCCCTTGTGCATAGCGTATTTACGCCAGCGTACCTACGAAGCACTCCCCTAGGCACTCCCCTTGGTGGTTCGTATTTATGCCGTCTTATGCCGATCAAACCCTACCCTATCTTTTCTGAGCATAACCGCAGGCTTCCATAGTCTGCATGCATAATTACAACGCTTAGCACGCCCATACTGTATGATTTAAATGCCTCACCCTACCCTCGAAGCGTAATTGCGGCTTTCGTATGGCGGGCGCGCCCCTTAGTGCGTTGTTACTAAGCCGATACGCTCAAGGCCCATACGCTCTGAATTTCGTTGCGTAACATCTGCCGCGCGCATGTGCAGTAAGTAGTAAAGGGCGCTTTTACGCTTACGAAAATCGTAAAAACACTGGCGGGTATAGGTCTGGATCAGGCCCTATGTTCCTTTTCTGGATAGTAGGTAAGCTACCTTGAGTCACTGGCTGGATCCTGACCTACGTGCTTCTTGCGGGGGCCCGAGGTCATTACGGTCGGCAGAATAGCAGGGAGAGCATGCCCCGTGCACTCCCTGCTAAAGGTAGTCAAATCTGGACACTTACGTGATTCCTACTTTAATATTTACGACTTGGTCCGCAGACCTTTTAGTAATGCTGCTTCCCCCCCCCTCCACCTCAAGCCCTAATTTAAATGCCTATCTCCGTCTATATATAACGTATCACACGGGTACGTAATGTACGTTACATATGCCGGCCACTACACTAGAAAGACAGGGAATTCTGCAATCGTAGGATCTGGGCCATTGTCACTCTACTTTGAGCTCCCTACACTGTTTTTCACAGGACCATCAGGATCAATGTTGGAAGGGGCATGCTCTCCTAGGCATGTGTATGAAGCAACCATTGGTTTGCCCAGGTGGGTCAGTGACATGGTGGTAGATTTACTAAGCTGCGGGAAAGGAAAAGTGAAGATGTTGCCCATAGCAACCAATCAGATTCTAGCTGACATTTTCTAGGATGTAATAGGAAAGTGAGAGCTAGAATCAGATTAGTTGCTATGGGCAACATCTCCACTTTTCCTTTCCTGCAGCTTATCAAATCTAGCCTATGGGGTTTGAGTACCCAGGGCTTAGCCTAAATTCTCCATTTTATTTTGAATACATTTTTTTAAAAGGCACTGGCATCTTTTTTGCCATTGACGGGGGAAAAAAGCACACACATGGCAGGTAAGGAATGAATTGTGTGTTCTGCTTCACGTATTTCTCTTGATTAAGCAGATGACATAAACTTGTCACGCAGGTTGCTTACAAGCAACGGGGTAGATCCAGACCTACGTTTTCTTTACGTTTCAACGCGTAGCATATTTACACACTCGTAATTACTAGGCGCTCCCCTCGGTCGGATGTACATTGGCCGTTTTATGCTTTCCAAACCCTACCTTAACTTTTTCAAGCATAACTCCTGTTGACCGCAATGGCTGCACATACTTACGTGTACGATTTAAATGCCTCCCCCAGCCTATGAATCGTAATTACGGGTGTCTTATGGTTGGCACGCCCCTTCATTTGTAGTTATGCTGTTGATAGTAGTCTGGTATGAACGTTCAGAGTTACGCACCGTAACATCTGCTGCGCACATGCTCAGTACATACAAAATAGCGTTTTTACGTCTCCGCCAAGCGTAAACACGCTTGAGAACGTTGTTTTGCATCTGGGCCAATGTCATTAGTGAAGAACCACAAGGAAAACTGCACATTCAGCTCAATGATGCAAACACCAATGACAATTCTTGTCCTTTAATTTTGAGAGACCGTGCCACCAAGGCTCCTTACTATAAAAGTAGGAATTTGATTGTAGATGGAGTATTGGCACATGGCCTTGGCTAATTGCCTTATCTAAGTTAATGAGGAGCGTTTTCTTCCCTAGAACAGATTGGAGGTTGTTTTGCTGAAACTTATTTTCATACTAAGTGTTACTGCAAACAAATAATTTAAAACAAATAGCATTCCCATTATATGCTGCGTGTTACAATATAAAAATCTGCAAACATGTTTGTAACCTGCTGTTAACATACACAATTGCACTGTACATGCAGTGGTAAATCAAACCGTTTCTTCCTTTCTGAGGTCATATTGGTCAATTTTTCACAAGGTCACTGGTCAGTTAAATCATATTTGACAACTCTCCTGGGATGTCTGGGAGCCCCGCCCTCCTTTCCAATGGTGCACTTTAGGGCAGCACTTAGAATGGGTGGGGCTTGATGATACATTTTTAACATGAAGCCCCACCCCATCCTTAGCAATACTATGGATCACAGCATTGATTAGGCAGGGGGCAGTGGTTTGCATAAACCTCATCATCAAGCCCTGTCCCCATACTTCTATCTCGTTCTCTGTTCTGAGATCTCCCAGGAAGGTGAAAGAATTAAGTCATCAACTATGAGTTAAATAATGAACTTGTTCACAGGTGAAAACTTTGGGCCTGATACAGATCTCTGTGCATTTTCCATAGGGATGGAAACACTTACATGTCCAGAACCCTACCTTAACTTCTCAACCCAGATCTGTGTCCATCTGAGCGCATATCCATGTGAAACTGCATAACACCGCCCCCGGCCATTCATATACATGCCTATCCCTGCCTGGTTGGCCGGGACTAGGCATGCTGAATTGAAGTGCTGCCCCCACGTATGGATCAGCATAGAACAGAGATCCTTACGCTAGGAGACCTGTAGCATAAGTCCCCTAACATGGTTAAACAATGTCAGGCCCTTTGTGCATGATTCAGTGTGACTGAAACTTTCAGTACAAGTGTCACATAAACCTGTGTGGACTTTCTACACTCTTCTGTCATCATTAGCAATTGCACCGGCCAGGGCCAGTGCTAGGGAGTTCGGTGCCCCCTGCAAACCTTAAATTGTGTACTTCTGTTCAACAATTTCACACCGGTTACCACCCTAGATCTTGTATTTACTATAAAAGAAAGCAAATCATAGTCACTACTATAAAATTTAGACAGTGTCCTAGTCTCTGCTCTACAAATCTCAGTCCATCCTAAAAACCGCTACACAATACAGACTATATATCTTATCATTCATGGCTCCCCAGCTCCCAGTATTCCTCAACATGTCTCTCCATCCCCCAATATTCTCCAATCATGTCTCTCCAGCCTTCCAGTATTCCCCATCATGTCTCTCCAGCCTCCCCAGTATTCCCCATTTATTTGGCAGCATGGTGGCTCAGTGAGTAGTACTTGTGCCTCACAGTGCTGAGGTCATGAGTTTGATCCCTGGACTAGGCCTTATTTGTGTGGAGTTTGTATGTTCTCCTTGTGTCTGCGTGGATTTCCTCTGGGTGCCCCTGTTTCCTCCCACATGACAAAAACATGCTGGTAGTTTAATTGGCTACAGACTAAATTAACCCTAGTGTGTGTAAGTATGTATGAATGTATTAGGGACCTTAGTATGTAGCTCCAATAGGGGCAGGGACTGATGTGAATGTCCAATGTCTAATCATGTCTCTCCAGCTCCAAGTTTTCCCCATCATGTCTCTCCAGCTCCAAGTATTACCCATCAAGTCTTCAGCCCATCAGTATTCCCCATCATGTCTCTCCAGCTCTCAGTATTCCCCATCATGTCTCTTCAGCTCCCAGTATTCCCCATCATGTCTCTCCAGCCTCCCAGTAATCCCCTCATGTCTCTCCAGCTCCCAGAATTCCCCATCATGACTCTCCAGTTGCAAGTATTCCCCATCATATCTTTTCAGTTCCCTGTATTACCCATCAAGTTTCCAGCCCATCACTATTCCCCATCATGTCTCTCCAGCTCCCAGTTTCATGGATACACTATGAAAACACTCCTTAACTCCTTAACACTCCCCATCATGTCTCTCCAGACTCTCAGTATTCCCCATCATGTCTCTCCAAATCCTAATATTCCCCTTTTAACTCCTATATGTTACTTTCTTTTGAAGTGTTCCCTTCTTCTGTCTTCTGCTTTCCTCCTCCATGTGTGACCCAGAGTGGTGAGAGTGCCTTACTTCCATTTGAGGAGCAGACCACTGCTTCGGAGTCAGGAGCAGGGGATGATCATCTCTCAAGCCTGGCGCCGTCCTGACAAGCATCCCTCCGCGGACCGCATTGCGCCAGTCCTGGCACCAGCAGCTGTGTCTGGTTTGTAAAATAACATGTTGAGCTTCAAAATTTGTGTACAGCTACCAAATCCATTATAAACATGTAACTTTTGCCCTGGTTACATTTTAGCAGTATCTCTAAGCTGTACACATCTTGCTATGTTATTATTTGATCATTTTGATGTTCATTCACTCCCAAACAAACAGCAGATGGTGTTTCATAGTTGGTCACAAATGGCTGGTAGTGAACGTTTGTCGCACTGCCAGTAACCTATAGTTTAGGGACTCCCTATGAGAATGTACCAGCCCTGACTCTGCTGAGAGAAGCAACTGAAAAAATGATGTCTCTTTTCTTGTCCATTGCAAAATTAGCTAACTCACATTCATTAGTTGACAAGGGAGCATGAAAAGAAAGGTTATTTTTAAAAATACACCGGATTCTATTTTATTTTTAAACATATTGGAGCTCCCAGAGAGCTGTGCTTACACCTATTCTTCAGGTGTAAACGCAGCGTGTACTCGTGCTGCACATGTACAGAGGGGGAGCGTACACAGAAAGACGTTAGCTGATCCTCCTGTATTTACGTCCACGTACTCTGTGGTCGTTCCACTATATGTAAATTAAAAAGTGGGTAGTTTAGAACTGCGGCTAGCTGCAGAATGCCACCATTATGCTCAAGCATTATTGTAAATAATGTATAAATAATTTTAAGGAGTGTTTTCATAGTGTATCATGTTCCCTTTGCACATCTGCTATGTCAAAGCTCTGAGCCTTTAGGTATATTGTGATAAAAATGGAAGCAAATCCATGCGTGGACATATGTAAGGGGCTCAAATTAATTAAATATTTTTTGCATGCAAGGAAAAGGCTATTGCTCTCAACTATGAATCACTTCCCCTGTGTTAGGAATATTGGGGTACATTCATACCTAAGTACGTTAGCGTTTTTTTTTGCTAGCCGCTGACGTAAAATCGCCTATTTGTATTTACTGCACATGTGTGCGGCAGATGTTACACCATGTAACTCTGAACATATGTACCATCAGCGTAACTACGACTGAAGAGGCGGGTCATCCATGCGATACATGCAGTTACTCTTTGTAGGTGGAGGGAGGCATTTAAATTGTACAGTATGGATTAGACTGTTACATATGTCAGTACTTATGCTTTGAAAATTTATGGTATGGTTTGTAAAGCGTAAAACGACCACAAAGTCTAGGGGAGGGCTTAAAAATACGCTCGGGTAAATACACTACGTGATGAAATGTAACAAGCACTTATGTCTGGATCTGCCCCATTGTCCTATTGCTATCATATACATATCATTTATCATATTTCTAACATGCAGTATTTTTTGTTTGTTTTTACATATACCTAATTGCAGCAATAATTTTCCCAGTGCAAAACCAGGCCCACCAAGGCAATGTTTGTGTTACAGCATAGCAACTTTTTGGGACTTCCTTCATAGATGCAAATTCAGAAGACAGACTAGCCCCCAGCCGAGTGCGGGTCGGGGTAAGAATGGCCCTTATCCAAAATGTCTGTTTTCTACCAGCCAATTTCAAATTGCCTTTGTAATTGATTGCTCCTACTCCATCGAGCATTAGCAATCGAACATCCCAAGAATGAATCCGCAGTGGCGAGTGGTAAGTATTTATCTAACCCCAACCCTTATCCTAATCCTCACCCTAACCCTCCCCTTCCATTACCCTAACCCTCCCTTCCCTGCAGCCTGACCCTAAGACTCCCTTCCCTTCAGCCTGACCCTAAGACTTCCCTCCCATTCAGCCTGACCCTAAGACTCCTTTCCCCACAGCCTGACCCTAATACTCCCTTCCCTGCAAACTGACCTTAAGACTCCCTTCCCTACAGCCCGACCCTAAAACTTACTTCCCCACAGCCTGACTCTTAAGACTCTCCTCCCCACAGCCTAAACCTAAGACTCCCTTCCCTGCAGCTTATCCCTAAGGCTCCCATCCCCATAGCCTAATCCTAAGTGACCCCGCTAACCTTTCCTGGCAGTGGGTCGACGGCGGGTGGTGGATTTCAGAAATAATGAATGCGTAAGTTGGCAAAAAATTATTTCAGCTTTCGGCTTTCTATATTTTGCAGATATCATTTTCTTTATGGCGACTGTGTCCCCCCCCAGCCCACCAACCCAAACCATAAACAGGCACAGTTTAGTACTTTGTACCACTTCTCCCTGCCTCTTGACTTACATGCATAAAACTACCACTATAAATGATTAAAGCATATTTAGCTTCTAAACACATCCAAAAATAAAATATATCATATCATGCAAACACACGTCATACAATGTCAATGTAGGTAGTATTGTGTATTTATAAGCATCGTTGTGGAAAAAAATGGCATATACATATTTTTTATATGTTGCAATAGATAAAACTCAATTTAATTACATTGGATAAATATATGCTTGCTACAACATGGATTATTTATAATCCAATTATTATTGTGAGTAAGCATTATGGGGGCATAAGTAAATATCAGAGATCAAGCATTTTATTTCATGAAACTTCGCAATAAGAAAAATGAAGGCGTTGCCAATGCTAACCAATCATAATCTAACTTTCGTATATCTATTACAAAATGAGAGATAGAACCTGATTTTCAGATTCTAGCTGACATTCTCAAGTATGTAATAGGAAAGTGAGAGCTAGATTCTCATTGGTTGCTATGGGCAACATCTCCACTTTTCCTTTTTTCGCAGTTTAGTAAATATAGCCCTTAGTCTTGTTCATTTAATGAAACTTTCAAGCTTAAATATTACCTAAAAGCTTTATTTCTTATTACATTTTAATTCTAGTTGCTAGCAATATGTATTTTTGGATTGCCATCAGATTTTGGTCTAAGATGCAATGGCCAACACAGGTGGCATGTAAATTTAAACATGGACTCATTTTTTCACAGTTTCAATCTCAATCAAACTTTGTAAGTAAGATTGTCCCTTAAGATTCAGGTGATCATAGACCGTGCACGTGAACAGTATGTCTGTCTGGGGAGATCATTGCAGCTTGATATGAAAGATGATATCACAGATTAGTTAACCGTATGGGCAGAGCCTCAGGGGAGGTATGTGGAATGAATCAGATTAAACAAAATTGATACAGTGAATACTTAATCAAACAGACAAAGGTAGTCTGCACAGCTAATTAGGGGCAAATAGAGTGTCCCTCTTGTACCTCATTTAACTGACAAATTGTGCAGACAGTTTTAATGGGAGTCTGTTTAGCAGAGAGAAAGCTGTACAGTTGACAGCTTGGCAAAATGTGGTTTCTGTAACACCACATGATGCTTATGGAAATAAGGCTGGTGCAGCTGAGCTCGAGGGTGTGAGAGATACTCATCTGAATGGCCAACAGGAATCTGGATACCAGGCTTGATACCTGAAGTGGCAGAAGGCACTGACAAAACTGCAGATTAACTGTATCAAATGGACATATTTTTATACATAAAACCGCTGAGATGTTTGAAGCAACTAAAGGAACGATGGTGACAGTTTAGTTGTAAAACATTTTGTTTACAAATATGTTTCAGAACAAATGTAATATGATTAACAATATCATAAATCAACATTTTATTGTATGTTTCTCCATGTAATCAGAATAAGTATTAATAAGAAAATACTATAACAGTAAGAGCTAAGTAAAATAAATCCTGTAGGTGACACTGGTTGGTGGCTATCTTGTATTTTTGCATTAGTATATAGCATCCAGCTAAAACATTTGTAACTTATTAGCACATTTGGATCATGCTTGAATTAGTCATTATCATCTTAGAGGAGTGTGATAGGGAAATATAGGAAATAAATAGTAACTAGGAGAAATATGTTGGTGTGGAAGCATATTTGGGTGATTTGGTTATGTTTTGCAGGTCACTGGCAATTTAATGCACGGGCAGTCCCTAATTAATGGCATGGTGACTGCCACAGCTGCTAAAACAATGCAAATTGTTAAACACATTTGATCCATTTCCCTGTCACCAAAGCCATGGCAGACAGCTGTTACAAAGTTGTCACAAAGAGCTTCACATTCAATTTTTGGACATGGTCCAGAGTTTGAGCACAGTGGAGGCACAGATCTGCTGTTAGAAGACGTGTGCCCTATCCAGAGTTCCGACATGATGCATTTTTAATAGGTCAGATAATGAAAATGAGCGTGCTTTTGAGACATGCAAACGTTTTTCTACAGGCAGATAGGCTGAGAGCTGGAATGCAGCGGCCTAGACAAGTTTGAATGTTTCGAAACTATCTTTTATGTATTTATTTATAGATAAAACCTCTTGAAAATTTATAAATGTATTTTTTAAAGATACTTTTTTAAGCAAAATATACTCCTATTCAGGCAAAAATTAGTGTAGGCTTGGTGTTTTTATTCTTAAACGTAACAGTTTATGAAATACAAATCTCTTCCGTCTTACACCTATACCAGCCCTGAGCTGGTGCAGGATATTTGCAGGAAGTGCGGTGAAGTCTTTCTGCTACTGCGCTTACAGCCAAACTAAACCGCCCATTTCCTCATATAAATATTGTGGAAAACCATCTTTACATGAAGCAAACACAGGCATATCAGCGACTCAGTATGAAAGCGTATGTACGCTAGCCGCTGACGTAAAATCGGCAATTTGTATGTACTGCGCATGCCAGATGTTACGCAACGTAACTCTGATCATACGTACCTTCAGCTTAAATACGAATGAATGGGCGGGTCATCCTTACGACACCCGGAAATACACTTTGTAGGTGGAGGAAGGCATTTAAATTGTACAGTATGGGCCAGGTTAGGCCGTTATGTGCGACAATCCATTACATACGTGCTTACTTACACTTGGAAAAGTTAAGGTAGGGTTTGGTACTCGTAAATCAAGTAAATTATGAACGACCGAGGGGAGTGCCCGTGGGGAGTGCTTAGTACTTACGATCGCATAAATACGCTACGCGATCGTACTTAAACTGAACTGGATCTGGCCCATTGTATGTGTATGGAATATGCATTTTCAAATACAAACATGTTTTTAGAAGTTATATAACCCCAATTATTTACACCCTACTAAAAGGCAGCTCACAGGCCCGGATCCACAACTAAGACAGTCAGGGGACTTACAAAAGTCATTTGCATCCCCTGAGAAGTAACATCAGTGCATGCGAGTGCCAGATGTTACGCTAGCGTGCCTTCTAATGTACAGTACGAGCGCCAGATGTTACGCTAGTGTGCCTTCTAATGTACAGTATGAGCGCCAGATGTTACGCTAGCGTGCCTTCTAATGTACAGTATGAGCGCCAGATGTTACGCTAGCGTGCCTTCTAATGTACAGTACAAGTGCCAGATGTTACACTAACGTGCCTTCTAATGTACAGTACAGTGCCAGATGTTACGCTAGCGTGCCTTCTAATGTACAGTACAAGTGCCAGATGTTACGCTAACGTGCCTTCTAATGTACAGTACAAGTGCCAGATGTTACACTAACGTGCCTTCTAATGTACAGCACGAGCGCCAGATGTTACGCTAGCGTACCTTCTCATGTACAGCACGAGTGCCACATGTTACGCTAGCGTACCTTCTAATGTACAGCACGAGTGCCAGATGTTACGCTAGCGTGCCTTCTAATGTACAGTACTCAGTTCCATACGTTAGAAGTTATGATAAAGGGTCCGGCCTTTTCTTATGCATGCCGAATCTTCGCCATCCAGGCGGGTATAGACATGGAAATGAAGGGTCGGGGTGGGGAACACCACTTATGCATAGATTTTTGTCTGGACGGACACGGATCTTTGCATAGAAGTTAAGGCAGGGTTCTGAATACATAAGTGTCCAGAACTATTGATGAAAGAGGGTAGCGATGGGGGCGTGCACTTCCCTCTTCCGTGCATAAGTACAGACCCGCACATGCACTGAAAGTGTGCAGGGGTCTGGATCTGGCCCACAGCATGTACAATAAGAAACAGAACTTACAAACATGTGAAACAAATTTCAATAATACATTTATATTAAACATTTATTTACTTATACCACTTGATACATTTTTGACCAATGGCTGACTACTTAGTCTAACTAAAATGTAAGATAAATCCCAGCAGTATGTCAGAAAAATTGTTGCAAGTAATTGATAAATATCTTAATTTATTGCTCGCTCCTGCCTCTCAGCTAGAGACATACAAGAAACTGCACTTACAAGGCAATGACATTCCCATGTGAGTTTCTGGTAGATATTGGAAATTGTAATGGTAAATTAGCAGTGGCCACTAACCAGAAGTGACAGCTCAAGTAGCCTGATGTAAAGCATGTAACAATCTATATTAGTAGCAACTGGCCAGGCTTGTCATATGGGATAATCACAACAAAACCTAAGAAATAATAGCCTCCAGATGTTATTGTTTTGTTAATACCTTCTCTCAGGAGGACAGAACCTGCATGGAAGTTGTTAGTGAACAAGGATATAAATATTGTAGTAATACAAAATGACAAGAGGAAAGTGAGGTTCATTTTTCATAATGATAAATACACGTCAAGTGAAAGTCTTCAAATAACAATCTAGGTCTGTTAAATGGTATTTCCAGTGACCTCTGCTCTACCAGCTTCACTGAAATTGATAATCCCGTTTCACAAATAAACTTATTAAAGGACAGAAATGTTTATATTTTTTTTTATTATTTTTTTCCTATACCGTCCTAAGGTCCACCCCACCCATATGGAATGTTAGCTCATTTGAGCAAGCCTATACCTCTATTCCAGTGTAGTCCCTTCCTCCATCACTCCCTTTTTCCCTACCACTCTCTTGTGATAGCTCATATTTTACCCTGCTGTATTATTATTGTATATTGTATTATTATTGTATCATTACTGTATATTGTGTTAAACCAGGGCCGACACCAGAAATTCTGGGGCCCGGGACGCATACTATTATAATATCTGTAATTGACAAAAATTCTAAACAATTTCCAAGAACAAGTCACAGTTGGGTGCATGGTTCTGGGGGTCCCCTATACATGATAAAAATAACATTTGGCTTATACTATGACTGTATAGTTTTGCTTTGGTTAAAAATTCTTTGGCTCTATAACCTGGAGGCAGGGCCTGAGTTTGGAAGGTGGGTTGTGACGTGAGTACTGAGTGCAGGGTATCCCTAGAGGAAGATGTTTTTTTTTGTGGTGCCACCAGTCTTAGTATGAAAACTAGTGTAGGTAGAAGTGAAACTGGGAAGAAGACCCCATCTAAACATTTGTACTGGTTATTAATTAGAGGCGAACCATATGTTCATTTATTTATTTACTTTTCTTAATAACTTATGAGTCCATATTAAGGCCTAATATGAAGGTATATGGAACCCTTTTATTAATGTGGCTTCATATGCTCCCATAGTAGAGTTCATTATACTCTCCACTTCCCCTATGTCTATCCAAACAACATTTTTCTCTAACTGCATGTCACTAAATCCTCCGATATCTATTAAACTCCCCTTCATTAATCTCTGCTGTCTTTTTTTTCTTCATCTTCATCTTCCTTAAGCTCTATCTGTATAGTCTTAGGTACACAATACACAATCATATAAATAAACAATTTTCATGGACCTGTGCATGTTATTGTGTCTCTAAGGAAGATTTTTTGGATTAGTGGAGGAGCCAAACATCAATTTTGTTTGTATGTGTGTCATGGTTGCTGACTTTCTATCTCTTCCCTCTGGGACATCTTGGAGGGAAGAGAAAGATGCTGCATGGGGCGAGCTTGATAATGCGATTTATGAAAATCAGTCCTACGAGTCCTAGTGTTACCAGAGGGTTGTCCCAGCCTTAATGACACAAATGAAGTCATGAAGGTCAACCTCTATTAACACTAGGATTACACTAGGATTAACACCAGGATAGTATTGAGAACCAAGGGGGCGGGGCTTGAGACCACGATTTGCATGAAATAGTGGCCTCAAGCCAGGTGCGGGAGATTTGTCGGCTCTCTCTGGATACCCAGAATTTCGGAAGTCTTCTGCATATCCCAGGAAAGTCAGCAACCCTAATGTGTGTGTGCGTGTGTAGTGTTGACTCTCTTTGTTACCAATTCCTTTTTTGTAGTGTTCCTTGTAATCAGTACCACCACGTTTTCAGCAGCATAGTTAGCAGATTGTTAGGACCTCTTTTGCTTTAGCATAAAAAGGACTAGGGACACTACAGTGGGGCATATAATAAACTAGAGGCAATACAGTAGGACATGTGATAGACTATAGTAGTAAAAAGAGGCAACTGTATGATATTTAGGTGAATAACTTATGCGAGTACACATATTGGAATAAAAGTACTCACATACAGCAGGTACCTAGACATATTAGCAAGTAAGCTAAACACTATATAATAAAATTGTGTTAAATAGGAGCACGGAGGCTCAAGTGATAAACAATTCTACCTTACATCGTTGAGATCATAATGTTGATTCCTGTACAAGGCCTTATCTGTGTGAAATTTGTTTGTCCTCCTTATGTCTTCATGAGCTTCCAACCACGGTCCAAAAAGGGCGTTGTTCTGCGGTTAAAATGGTCCTTTTATGAAAGGGATGTTTTATACCAGCCAGTTCTGAACTGGCTCTCAAATCGATTGCTTCTGCCCAGTGGCGTAAATTCTGCGCCTGGAGGCAAGGGGCGGGGCATGGCACTGGCTTGACATCATGATGTTGCACAGTGGATTCCTGGGAAGAGGTAAGTTTAATGCTTTTTATCGGAGCCCACAGCCAGTAATAGCTATATTACTGGTTTGGGCCTGTTACCAGAGCCTTGAAAAGCCAAATCAAGGACTAGTTATTAAAGAGGGGGACAATGGAAGAGCCCCCTCCCCCAACTAGGGCCCACAGCTCAGTGCTTCCGTTGCCTCCGGTACTTCCAACACTGCTTATGCCTCGCCTAGGAGAAGCAAGCTAAGATGCAGCAGCAAATGGTAAGTATTTATGTAACCCAACTCTTTACCTAATCCTTACCCTAAACCTCCCCTTCCATTACCCTAAACCCCTCCTCCCCGCAGCCTGACCCTAACCCTCTCCGCGGCCTGACCCTAAGACTCCCTTATCCGAAGCCTAACCCTCAGACTCCCTTTCCCGCAGCCTGACTCTAAGACTACCTTCCCCGCAGCCTAATCCTAAGACTCCCTTCCCGGCATACTAACATTAATACTCGCCATAGACTTCCCTGTAATACTCACCGGTCCTGTGCGGAGGTTCTGCAGTGGTGCGACGGGTCTGTGATTTGGGTAAGTATGCTGAAAAATAAATTAATCATACTTACCCATTCATTAGTAAAACTTTCTAATCAGTAACAGTTTCGATATAGACAGGCGAAATGAGCTTTCTGCTGTTTCAAAAATGGAATTTTCATTGCGGAGAATGCATCCCCTCCAAAAACATGCTAGTAGGTTGATTGGTTTCTGAATTGAAATTAACCCTAGTCTGTCTGTTGAGTTAGGGAATTTAGGGCTGTGTTCAGAGATCTGTTTTTGAGGGTAGTTGCGTGCGTATTTTAAGATCGGATCAACTGTGCATGCGTAGTAACTTCAGTTACGCTATTTATGTTGACTATAGGCACGTAAGTGCCTAATGGACGTACATTTTAATTGCACTTGGGGACATATGCACGGAAATCCGGTGCACGGAAAAATTTACATAAAAGTGGATGGGGGGAGCCATTTAAATGAACGCATTTAAGCGCGATTATCAAGAATCGCACAGATGGAGCACATATATGCACGTAAGTATACACGGAAAGAACAGAGTGCTCTAGGGGCTCATAAGTTTCTGTCAGCACGTCCGGGAGAGGGGAGTGTCAGGGTTTTTGGTGAGTGTTTCCTTGCTCCGGCCGTGCGTAGAATTGCGTACATAAAAAAACGGATCTCTGAATACGGCCCTTAGACTGTAAAATCCTATAGGGTAGGTGCTCATGTAAATGATTAATTAAATTGGAAAGCACTATTTAATATGATGTCAGTGTATAAAAATATATCAATAAATAAACCATAAGCAACTAACTATTGCTATAGATCACTGTCCTTTTGTTTTCCTTGTTCTTTTTGTTGTCCTGCTGCACCTCTTCCAGTAATATAATGTATACACATGCACAGGCTTCATTCATAATCTACATTATTACTACATTTGAATGCTCCTTTTTATCAAGCATTAAAATATAGTTAAATGGCTCCATGGTGAGTTTTCAGGTTTGGGTTCAGCACATTTGAGCTGGCATGTTACTATTAATAATATTGAATGATATGTATCACAATAGAACTATTAAATGTAAATAAATATTTAGATACTTAGTAAAAATGCAATTGGTTGGACTGATTGGCATATGCCTTTGATAAAATATAACACTGACCAACATTTCTTTGATAGGTTTTGTATGAAATTGTCACTCTAATGCACAACCTTTGCGATTTTCACTGTGAATCACTAATCTGGCACTTATTACAAACAGTTCTTTGTGCAAAATAATGTCATTTTATTTCATTTAAAAGGACCGGAACTTTTTAGGTTTGGTAATTTTACATTTATGTTCTTTGGAAGAAAAAAGTTATCTTTACTTTCACAAGTTTAATCTGTGCGTTTATGTGAAAACAATAAAAGATTGTCTGAAATGTTAGAAAATATAATTGGAAAAATGTCCCTACTGTGTATTTCTCACATCTATTGACATCTGCTGGCCTAAGGCAAACATTTATCATATCCCCCACTTAACACTGTCCTCAATGCATAAAGCCCCTGGGTGCGCTTTTGTAAATTCATGTATTAGTTGCAAGCAGACATTCAACAAGGAGAACGGACAGCTGTCAGGACTGTTTTGGAGGGGTGACCATGGCTGGAGTGGGAAAGCATAGACATAGTGATTGGTAAGAATGGCTTATGCTGAAAGCCAACTATGTTAACAAGGTATGATAGATGGCATAAGAAGCAAATTAGGTTTTATGATCCCCTCCAACTGTGCTTTACTGGCAATGCAGATAATTCAATTGTAAGATTTCACAAGACCATTACATATACAGAAATATACATGAATTCTTTCAAGAATAACCATTTATTGTGTTTGGGAAACCTGTTTGAATATACATGTGTCCCACATATAGTTGCAAATCATATTTTTACCTAAGAAGTCTGTAAATTGTTATTTTTGCACTTTGTTAGGTAATAAAAAAAATAGAAAAGGGACAGACTCAGCTTTTAACAGAAGAAACTGATAATATTAAACCTTAGTCCAAAGTATTTCAAAATGAAAATTCAACATGTAGACAAAGGCAGCTGTAGTTGCACTGTTTTGTATAAGTGAGCTGGATCCAGACAATCGGATTATACATTTTTGTGCTTCTGTGCTGACCAACTGGATCACATTTTAACCAGTGGCAAAACTACTGTGAGAGCACAAGCCCAGATGAGAGTAGGACCCGTGGCGGTGTCCACCCTCCACCAAATGAACTCTAAGCTGTCAGAAGCTTAAGACAGTGCCTGGCACTCTATAATTGCTAAGCACTGTTTATAAATACATTGCCAGCAGCTCTAATCAGCACAAACATATCAACATATATAGACAGTATTATGAATTGAAGTCCAACACCACTTTGTATTTCTTATGCCTATTTGTCCAGCTACTATCCAGAGAGTCTCAGAGCGGGGCAATCATCTGATAGCTATAGGCTCTGGATATTTCCTGTACCCTCCCTTGATAAGCCTGTTGGCTAGACTCTGCACAAATGCTTTCACCTTTATTAAAGCGAATTATGTTTTTCAAACATCAGTTTATTAAGGTGAGTGACAGTTGGAGTATAATGTACCTAATGGAAGGGGTCCTGTTGAAGGGTATGCAGTAACATCTTACTTCCTAGTGTTGAAAGTGCTAAAAAGTTACATTTGTGGGTTGGTCTAATTCAAAGTTGTTTTTTTTTGTATTATGCATTATTTGTTTTCTGGCCATTCTAGTCATAAATTAGTATATGTGTGGGAGGTACAGGAGGGGATGGCAGCGCGCCGTCACGAGCACCAGGAGCCCCGGCTGGTGGCCAATTAATCCTGATTGACTGCCAGCTGGACACATGGCGCAGCCGCAAGCCAATCTAGGCTTGCAGTGGCCATCTTTGTAGAGGCAAGCACGGTGAACCAATCAGGGCTCACTGCAGCACTGCACCCAGACGCCCCTGCGGCACCCAGGGTGCATTGCAGTGTCGTGGAAAGTCAATCAGGGCTCATCTTGTCATACCTCCCATCCACTCGCAGCAGGATAAAAGATCCACCGCATGAGCTCGGAGGAAGCAGAAGTGGCTGGAAGAGGCCAGAAGAGACTGAAGAGAAGAAGGAAGAGCTGGAGACACTGGAGGAGGTGGTACTGGAAGAAGACAGCAAGGGAGGCAGTGGAGAGCCCCCACTTCGCTCCACTATCTCCCCACTGGACCACCAGGGAATAGGTCACTAAATTCTCCCCTGGGCAACGAGCAAGCCCTGTGTCAGTGTGTGTCCCCCGTCTTGGCAACGAGAACACAGTGGCCCCTGGCCAGGAAATCCTTTCCCCCCTACTGCTGCCAATGATGCTTTCAAGTCTGGACTGGAGCCCCAAACCCCACTGCACTACCCCTACACGGACATAGGGGGTGAGAACCCCTTCATCTAAGAGTAATAGGCCCCATTGGGACATAGGGCACTAGGCCCTGTTAGGTAGAGGGGCATAAGACCCCTGTAGGATAGGGCATTAGGCCCTTTAGATAGAGATAGTTATACAGTTACAGAGTACTAGACCTGGCATTAGTTCAGGGCATAAGGCCCTGCCTATGTTAGAGAGCGTTAGGCCTTGGTTGGGTATAGGCATTAGGCCTGTTCCCTATGTTGGGTACTAGGCCCTGTGTTGTTTAGCATGTGTTATGCCCTTGTTTAGGTTTGGGACCCGGTGTGTGGTCAGAAGGGTGTTAGACCCTTGGTTAGCAGGGCGCTAGGCCCTAGGCTAGGCTACTGGAAGGTGAGCAATAGGCCCTGTTGGTTGCAGTCCCCGCAACGATGGCCTCCTTTCCGAAATAGAGACAGTCAAAAGTTACTTTTCGGCTGTCTCTATTTCGAATAGGGGCCTTTTTAGAATTTTTTTTATGAATGGGTGAGTGTGTCGATCGGCCGCACCTGCTGCTGATAGCTCCGGAGAGGTGAGTAAACTCTCTGGGGACTTTTAGTGTTAGGAGGGTGGGGGGGTTAGGGACATACTGCAGGGAGGGGGGTCTTAGGGTTAGGCTATACAGAAGGGAGTATTAGGGTTAGGCTGCGGGGAATGTAGGGTTAGGGTCAGGCTGCAGGGAATTAGGGGAGGGTTAGGGTTAGAATTAGAGGTTAGGGTATTGCAGTTTTTGCACTTACCTTTAGGAGCACCGTGTTCGGGACATACACATACACAACAATACAATCGATATCCCAGCCAGTTCAAAACTGGCTGGGAGAAAACGGCTCTATTGAAATAGAGCCATTTTTAGTGGGGACCCACACCAAGGCCCTGTATAGGCCAAAGGGAGTGCTAGGTTCCAGATAGTGGTCAGAGGGTGCCAGGCCCTGGCTAGGGCAGCTTTAGAAGGACACGTGGCGGAGGACAGGTTGCGGTACTCAGAGGTAAGTGATCTCTTGTAGGTGTAGAGGCTGGTGGTGAGAACATCTATCCAATAGACAAGAGGCGGTGGTGAGTATTAATTCATGTATTTTGCGTGGTGTATTCCCTCCCCTTCTTCCATTGGTGCGGAGACAGAAACCAAAGGAGTGTGAGAGGTTCTGCTCCGTTAGCCAAGTATTGATGAAAAGAGGTGTCTGAGATGATGATGAATACCTCACCTGAGTATTAATGTTCCCCTTTCTCTCCTGCAGGAGCCCTGGGGTGTTGATGGAATATTAATTATTTTATCTCCTTTTGCAGCCTAGAAAACCGGACCGGGAGAGGAACAGCACGTTCCCTTCTGCGGTTCTGCAGGATCTGGTAGAAACTCCTTGTCACGTTCAGAGTAAGGTTGGGATCGGTAAGTGCGGCACTTGCCGCGATTTGTGACACTCCTGGGATGGGGGTGTGTCACCAGATACCACCCGTTACATATGTTCCACTATGAGCAGAGGACCGGATTCACACTTGCGATTTTGATAGTTTTTCAGTGCATATTTTTGGGATCGGATTAACTTTGCATGTGTAGTAAATTTTTTTATGCAAGCTATGTAGGATTTAAGCACGGAAGTCCATCAGGCACGGATTTGTAAATCGGACTTAGTGACAGACATACGAGTATGTCACTTGCTTGTCTTCTGTACGTGCGTAGTTTAGTGAAAGTGAGTGGGGAGGAGGCATTTAAATGGACTAATATGGGCGCGGTTTGTCATGTACGCACATACGTAAGTAACATACGCACGAAACTACACATGTAGAGTTAAGGTTGCCCTATGGACGCGTAAGTCACCGAAAACCCATCCGTGTGAGGGGAGTGTCATGGGTGTTGCCTTGCCACGTATGTACGTATATTTGCGTACTTTGTACACACGAATATTATATAAGGTAATATTCTGGTTTCTTAATTATATTTCTTTATTTTGGATCCTTCTGAGATGGCAGCAAATAATTTTTATAGAGGGACCGGTGATCAAATAAGAAATGCAGACTTGAATTTTTGTATATGTTTGATTCTTCCAATTGTCCCCCAATATGCAACAAATGTATTTATTGAAGGAGAAATAGTTGCTTTGTACGCATTCCCTTATGAAGCTGATCGGGTCCGGTATGAAGTCCCGGCGGTTAAATTCCCGGCGCTGAAAATATCTCCACCAGTTTCCCTAAACTCATTTTCCCGGTACGTTCAAAATCCCGGTGCCGAAAATTCCCGA
>WWET01002914.1:165646-204090 GCA_011038615.1 Limnodynastes dumerilii | reverse complement strand
ACACAGGCGAGCCTGGAGCAGCTTCCCTTCGGGGGAAATTTTTTTTTTTGTAAATATAGCCCCATATTGTGATTATTTCTTGTATGCATGACATAAATGCCATAGTCAGCCATTGGTAGTTTATCATGAAAAAAACTAATTATAAGTAATAGGATGTCCAATTCTTAATATTATAATCTCGACATGCACAAATACTGTACTTTAAGAGAGTGTGCAAATGTATGGTTACTCTCAAAAACAATCTAATCCAATTAGCCTTTGAAACAATCTGCTGGGGATCAATTTAATCATTCACAGTCTAATGCTCTAAGGACGTTTAATAAGGAAATCCCATCATGCACATTTGAATTATACACCTGTACAACTGCACAAAATACTTTCTTTTGCTGTGCAATTTTGAAATCCTACCATATATCCTATTATTTTCTGTACTCTGTGGCACTTCTTAGCTATCTTCTACCTTGTTTGCAATTGTTTTTGCTTTGCCAACCTTAATTAATTCAAGCTGTTTTTCTTAATTTTCTGGATAGCATTACATATCCAGAAGGAAATTGTCTGAAAGACTTACGCCAGATAAAAAGTTCCACTCACTGCCAACTCATTACATGCTGGGAAGGGGCAGGAAAATTGATTGACAAGTCAGTTATTTTCTAGGCTACCTAAAATGAGTCTCTGTTGTTGGTTTATGGTTTTCACCTATTAAGTAGCTGTAACATCTACCTGGGGAGATGATTAACAGGCTTGGATTAAAATTCTTTGGTTGATGTCCTATTTCTTGTCAGGTGGACTTAATCCATCTGCCACTGGACAGGTGGGTATTGTGGAATCCATATACAGTAACTCCTGTGTTCAAAAAAATTTCACATTTGTAACTTCAATTTTTCATTCTTTGTACTCTATTTTTGCCTCTCTTTAATGAATAAAAGCATTTTAAACATGCTAAGAATGTATTAAAACAGTGTATGAAGAATGTATGGAAACAGTGTATGAAGAATGTATGGAAACCTAGTTATCCCGCCTTATGAATAGAATGCAAATACATGTGTGAACACATGTTTTAAGGAATTATAATATACAGTCAAATGTGGGCTAAAATGTTCTGTTTAATCTTTCGGTTAACCACATATGGGAAATAATTTATATTTGTGTATGTTGATCATGTATGTTTATATCAGGGAGCATAGTCTAATGAATTATACATTAAGGGGCTGATCCAGAGTTTAAGAGCTACAGCAAAAACACCTTGGCAAGCCATGGTGTAATGTGAGAGGAGCAAAAATGTATTTCATTTTCTTATTTTATTCTCAAGTCTAATTCTAATTGCATGATGTACATTTGCCAAAATATCTTTTTATCAACCTGAAGCCCAGCACATAGCAATGTGGTATACAATAAAAGAGTAGACAGAGGTATACAAAGTACCACTGAGCATAAATTATACCTTATAGTAAGTTTCTGTGTTTTATTTTAGATAGAATGGTATAGTTTGTTACAGGTTAATGGCAGTGTTGCTGGAGCATTTTCTTTCCTTTGTTTCTGTTAGAGCAGATTACTCCTGTTTTCCATGCACCTGTTTGCAGTAACTTATAAATTGATTTGAGCAACATTTTTATTTTGTGCATTAATAATTCCTTGTCATAAGATCACCAAAAATATATCCCAAAGCAGGATCATTTATCCACATGACTAAAGAGATGCGGGGACGGGGTGGCTGCACAGGGAGAAGGCGTTTCATTTTTTTCCCATTTTCCAATGATATAATGTTTAATATAAAGGTTTTTTGCATTCTTGTGGGAGGGGCAATACATTAGAATTGTTATTAATCTTTTAGGTGGCTGATCAACTATCCAAATGTACAGTGGAACAAGTCCTATCACTGAGTGTGTGCAGTACAGGAGTAAGCTCAAAGGGCTGGATCCAGACATATGGCCCGAGCTCATTAGGGCCTCCCTCCTACTTACGTGTCCAGATTCCTACCTTAACTTTTACGATCACGTATACGGCCTTACAGCTACAAACCTGAAGGTAAAAAGGTTGTGCGCATGCAAGGGAATTACATGTTGTACGTAATTCCCCTGTCGTCCATAGGGAAGGATCGTGCCCAAAGTGTTCAAGCAAAGGAACTGACCCACCTGATTTTCTAGTGCTAATGACTGTTGTCATTAATAGTATATTAATATATAAGAAGGTTCATACATGAGTTTAACCCAATATAGCTATATTGTGGACTA
The DNA here is from genome assembly GCA_011038615.1 of Limnodynastes dumerilii. Lineage (NCBI taxonomy): Eukaryota > Metazoa > Chordata > Amphibia > Anura > Limnodynastidae > Limnodynastes > Limnodynastes dumerilii. Next base: position 201,859 of record WWET01002914.1, on the reverse strand, counting down.
AACCTCCTTTTTATGTATGTGCTGACACATAGTGTTATATAATGAGCGCCGGACCTCTCTTTAGTTCCTTGTAGTTACACAGTGGTCACTTTTGGTCCTTGGCTGCACCTCTCCATTTATATATACACTTGCACACATTTCATATATTTGAATAAAAGCACAACCTGGTTCTTTTTTGTTACTGTTACTAGTTTTACTTTGGGAGCCTGACCCCTCCCCAGTATGGCCACTGCACACTTTTAATAAGCATGAGTGTATTACCACAAACATCCTGAGTATACCTATAGCAAACAGATAGGGACCCCCCTACAGGAGGTGCTTTGACACTGATCAGGTGAGATTAACCCAAAATACAGTAGCTATATTGTGAACTAAACTTCCTTTTTATGTATGTGCTGACACAGTGTCATAATGGTTAGATGTTTCATATGGAATGTCGAAACTGGTTTGTTACCATAACTAGTACCTTGTTTGTCTGTATCAGTTGCTACCGTTACCAGTTATACATTCTGTTGATGCTACATATATTTGTTACTTCTGTGTTTCTGCAATAAATTTTCATTTCAAGTGTTTCTTGCTCAGGGTATCCGTAAAATCCCTGAAATGTTGAATGCAATAAATGGAGTCACATTAAATGTTAATGTTTAAATAAAGGGTTTAATGATGGTCCATACATTTGATATGTTCTAAAAAAAAAATCTATCTATTATTCCTTATTTGTGCTCAAATTATACCCCATAATACGGCTATGATGCCTATAGTGGGAATGATGGAAGGATAGAAATTGCCTGGCAAACCACTGCAGAGCATTATTAGTAGCAGCAGGTCTGAGCGTCCTGTTTGTAATTTATAAACTGGTGAGTACCCTGTGACCCAGTCATGCTCCAAACTCCTTTCCACATTTGCAACAACATCATGATCTGATCCCCATTGCTGCTGCAACGCTGTGCCCAGTCTGAAATGAAACAAAAAAAAACATCCTAGCCAACTAGGGAGAGATGGGAAAAAGCAGGAACAAAGGAGGGGGGAAAGCAGGAACAAAAGAGGGAACCCATCCCCTTGCCCATTCCCATCCTATTGATTTATCACCTCCCCTGTCCTGATTGGTAAAGGGCGAGGTCCCAGATTGGCATTTATCTTCACAAGGGCCCATTTGGGTTTGCCTTTGTCAAAACTTTGCAAGAAGATGTTCAAATCATATTTTTGGAGGTCATTTTCATATAGTAAATCGTTCAACAAAGAAAATGCTTTAAAATTGCCATTGTTCACACATCATTCTCAATATTTATGCATCTAAGCAATCCTTGACACATAAAAATTTTTCATCACTTTTAATAGAAAAGAAAAAGACTTTGGTTTTGGTGATAACTGCTTAGTATCATTTCTTGCCATACTAGGTATCCACCTGGCAACAGTGTCATCAGATAGAGGAATTAGAATCAAGTTAAGTAGCAGCATTGTCCCCTTCTTTATTAATGGTCACTGATATCTTTAGAAGTTTTTTCTGGCCCTGTAGTACCCAGAGTTTCCTATTTTGAAAATCAAGCTGATTTTATTGAAGGGAACTGTGCTCTGTCTGTAGGCGCCTGATCATTTCGGATGGTTTCAAACTTTTTCTGGCAACTTCGCCATACACTGAGGCCATGGGTCTTCTACGGAACCATTCAGAATATTTACAGTTTTTTTTTCTTTTGATGCTGGCTGATTTTTTTTTATATCAGACACTCTTTTGCTGCATGTAGTAAGATCCCCCTTGCATTTGGTTCCCTTTCAAAAAAATTTTAAAATGGTGGCACTACTGGACAACATGCACACAAAAGATTCCTGATGACATCATTACACTGCTAATTGCAATTAGGAGCTTCCATAAATCCAATCACATCATAAAATGCTGTTGGTCAATACACACTGCTAAGATGTTGGAGTTAACTACTGGTTTTCATGTGATCAGCCTGTGAGCAGCATGATCATTTTCAGAAAACACTCCAGTGCAGGACCGTCTTTTCCACTGGGCAGTTTGGGCTAGTTCCCAAGGGCCCCCACACATCAAGGGGCCCTTCAGCAAAGCCCAGCACTAGCCCAAAATTCACAGTGAAAAAAACATCCCTGTGTTTTGCTTTCCCCTCCTGCAGCTTCTGTTTAGACCAGGGGTTCTCAACCCGTGGTACGCATGGGCTTCGGGTCCAGTAGCTAGGAGATCTGCACAGGTCCGTGCAGAAGTGTGCATATTGCTTCTGCCTGCAGCTACATTCGGCAAAGAGTCCGTTATCCTTACGTTGGTGTACTAAGAAAAGGAATGACCTATGTGGGTCACGGCAAAGAGTCCGGTATCCTTACGTTGGTGTACTAAGAAAAGGAATGACCTATGTGGGTCACGGCAAAGAGTCCGTTATCCTTACGTTGGTGTACTAAGAAAAGGAATGACCTATGTGGGTCACGGCAAAGAGTCCGTTATCCTTACGTTGGTGTACTAAGAAAAGGAATGACCTATGTGGGTCACGGCAAAGAGTCCGTTATCCTTACGTTGGTGTACTAAGAAAAGGAATGACCTATGTGGGTCACGGCAAAGAGTCCGTTATCCTTACGTTGGTGTACTAAGAAAAGGAATGACCTATGTGGGTCACGGCAAAGAGTCCGGTATCCTTACGTTGGTGTACTAAGAAAAGGAATGACCTATGTGGGTCACGGCAAAGAGTCCGTTATCCTTACGTTGGTGTACTAAGAAAAGGAATGACCTATGTGGGTCACGGCAAAGAGTCCGTTATCCTTACGTTGGTGTACTAAGAAAAGGAATGACCTATGTGGGTCACGGCAAAGAGTCCGTTATCCTTACGTTGGTGTACTAAGAAAAGGAATGACCTATGTGGGTCACGGCAAAGAGTCCGTTATCCTTACGTTGGTGTACTAAGAAAAGGAATGACCTATGTGGGTCACGGCAAAGAGTCCGGTATCCTTACGTTGGTGTACTAAGAAAAGGAATGACCTATGTGGGTCACGGCAAAGAGTCCGTTATCCTTACGTTGGTGTACTAAGAAAAGGAATGACCTATGTGGGTCACGGCAAAGAGTCCGTTATCCTTACGTTGGTGTACTAAGAAAAGGAATGACCTATGTGGGTCACGGCAAAGAGTCCGTTATCCTTACGTTGGTGTACTAAGAAAAGGAATGACCTATGTGGGTCACGGCAAAGAGTCCGTTATCCTTACGTTGGTGTACTAAGAAAAGGAATGACCTATGTGGGTCACGGCAAAGAGTCCGGTATCCTTACGTTGGTGTACTAAGAAAAGGAATGACCTATGTGGGTCACGGCAAAGAGTCCGTTATCCTTACGTTGGTGTACTAAGAAAAGGAATGACCTATGTGGGTCACGGCAAAGAGTCCGTTATCCTTACGTTGGTGTACTAAGAAAAGGAATGACCTATGTGGGTCACGGCAAAGAGTCCGTTATCCTTACGTTGGTGTACTAAGAAAAGGAATGACCTATGTGGGTCACGGCAAAGAGTCCGTTATCCTTACGTTGGTGTACTAAGAAAAGGAATGACCTATGTGGGTCACGGCAAAGAGTCCGGTATCCTTACGTTGGTGTACTAAGAAAAGGAATGACCTATGTGGGTCACGGCAAAGAGTCCGTTATCCTTACGTTGGTGTACTAAGAAAAGGAATGACCTATGTGGGTCACGGCAAAGAGTCCGTTATCCTTACGTTGGTGTACTAAGAAAAGGAATGACCTATGTGGGTCACGGCAAAGAGTCCGTTATCCTTACGTTGGTGTACTAAGAAAAGGAATGACCTATGTGGGTCACGGCAAAGAGTCCGTTATCCTTACGTTGGTGTACTAAGAAAAGGAATGACCTATGTGGGTCACGGCAAAGAGTCCGGTATCCTTACGTTGGTGTACTAAGAAAAGGAATGACCTATGTGGGTCACGGCAAAGAGTCCGTTATCCTTACGTTGGTGTACTAAGAAAAGGAATGACCTATGTGGGTCACGGCAAAGAGTCCGTTATCCTTACGTTGGTGTACTAAGAAAAGGAATGACCTATGTGGGTCACGGCAAAGAGTCCGTTATCCTTACGTTGGTGTACTAAGAAAAGGAATGACCTATGTGGGTCACGGCAAAGAGTCCGTTATCCTTACGTTGGTGTACTAAGAAAAGGAATGACCTATGTGGGTCACGGCAAAGAGTCCGGTATCCTTACGTTGGTGTACTAAGAAAAGGAATGACCTATGTGGGTCACGGCAAAGAGTCCGTTATCCTTACGTTGGTGTACTAAGAAAAGGAATGACCTATGTGGGTCACGGCAAAGAGTCCGTTATCCTTACGTTGGTGTACTAAGAAAAGGAATGACCTATGTGGGTCACGGCAAAGAGTCCGTTATCCTTACGTTGGTGTACTAAGAAAAGGAATGACCTATGTGGGTCACGGCAAAGAGTCCGTTATCCTTACGTTGGTGTACTAAGAAAAGGAATGACCTATGTGGGTCACGGCAAAGAGTCCGGTATCCTTACGTTGGTGTACTAAGAAAAGGAATGACCTATGTGGGTCACGGCAAAGAGTCCGTTATCCTTACGTTGGTGTACTAAGAAAAGGAATGACCTATGTGGGTCACGGCAAAGAGTCCGTTATCCTTACGTTGGTGTACTAAGAAAAGGAATGACCTATGTGGGTCACGGCAAAGAGTCCGTTATCCTTACGTTGGTGTACTAAGAAAAGGAATGACCTATGTGGGTCACGGCAAAGAGTCCGTTATCCTTACGTTGGTGTACTAAGAAAAGGAATGACCTATGTGGGTCACGGCAAAGAGTCCGGTATCCTTACGTTGGTGTACTAAGAAAAGGAATGACCTATGTGGGTCACGGCAAAGAGTCCGTTATCCTTACGTTGGTGTACTAAGAAAAGGAATGACCTATGTGGGTCACGGCAAAGAGTCCGTTATCCTTACGTTGGTGTACTAAGAAAAGGAATGACCTATGTGGGTCACGGCAAAGAGTCCGTTATCCTTACGTTGGTGTACTAAGAAAAGGAATGACCTATGTGGGTCACGGCAAAGAGTCCGTTATCCTTACGTTGGTGTACTAAGAAAAGGAATGACCTATGTGGGTCACGGCAAAGAGTCCGGTATCCTTACGTTGGTGTACTAAGAAAAGGAATGACCTATGTGGGTCACGGCAAAGAGTCCGTTATCCTTACGTTGGTGTACTAAGAAAAGGAATGACCTATGTGGGTCACGGCAAAGAGTCCGTTATCCTTACGTTGGTGTACTAAGAAAAGGAATGACCTATGTGGGTCACGGCAAAGAGTCCGTTATCCTTACGTTGGTGTACTAAGAAAAGGAATGACCTATGTGGGTCACGGCAAAGAGTCCGTTATCCTTACGTTGGTGTACTAAGAAAAGGAATGACCTATGTGGGTCACGGCAAAGAGTCCGGTATCCTTACGTTGGTGTACTAAGAAAAGGAATGACCTATGTGGGTCACGGCAAAGAGTCCGGTATCCTTACGTTGGTGTACTAAGAAAAGGAATGACCTATGTGGGTCACGGCAAAGAGTCCGGTATCCTTACGTTGGTGTACTAAGAAAAGGAATGACCTATGTGGGTCACGGCAAAGAGTCCGGTATCCTTACGTTGGTGTACTAAGAAAAGGAATGACCTATGTGGGTCACGGCAAAGAGTCCGGTATCCTTACGTTGGTGTACTAAGAAAAGGAATGACCTATGTGGGTCACGGCAAAGAGTCCGGTATCCTTACGTTGGTGTACTAAGAAAAGGAATGACCTATGTGGGTCACGGCAAAGAGTCCGGTATCCTTACGTTGGTGTACTAAGAAAAGGAATGACCTATGTGGGTCACGGCAAAGAGTCCGGTATCCTTACGTTGGTGTACTAAGAAAAGGAATGACCTATGTGGGTCACGGCAAAGAGTCCGGTATCCTTACGTTGGTGTACTAAGAAAAGGAATGACCTATGTGGGTCACGGCAAAGAGTCCGGTATCCTTACGTTTGCAATGGTTTGCTAAGTTACTAGATAGTTGCACCTTGTCTACCTCCCCCCTCGCCACGGAACGGACATGGTTCCCGGGATTAGCCCGGCAACTGGCCCGCTGCACGAGGTGTATGGAGCGTGAAGGGCTTTTTCCTACGGTTACCGGTGGCCCATCTTTAATTCCCCATAGTCTATATAGTCGGGCCCTGGTGAACTGTAGGTTTTCACCTTCACCCGGATCCGTCGGCACTTCTCTTATCTCCTTAGTTCATTTAGAATCATACAATATTTGCCATGTTCAAATTCTGCAATTACTCATTACCTTGTTCCTTCTTTCCCACAGCTGTTGTACCGCAGAGGCGGGTTGTTTGGTTTGTTGGGCACTCTTTTGTGTTTTGGGCTGGACAATTTGTGACATCTACAGGTTGGCCCTTTCCTAGGAATTGGGAGGTGGTTTGGAAAGGTTTGAGAGGTATGCTGTGGCCAGCAGTTTTAGAGCGCCTTTCCAGAGACATGTTATCAGAGCAGCGTCCCGATATTATAGTTTTGCATGTGGGCGGTAATGATATTGGCCGCATACCAGCGGTGGAGCTCTCTTGGGCCATCAAGGAGGATCCTGGCCATGCCATAAGCTGGTGGCCCGAGGTAAGATGGTTTTGGTCGGACATCATCCGGCGTCGCATATGGCGCTGTCCTGGTAACGGTGCTGTTATAGACAAGGTCCGTAGGAAAATTAACAGGTCGGTTAAGGTTTTTGCAGCTCGGCTCGGAGGCAAGGTTATTCATCATCCAGGGATACGCTTCGATCTTCCTCACCTTTATAGACCGGATGGGGTTCATATGTCCGATGAGGGTCTTTGTGTTTTCTTGCAGGATATAGTCAGTGGTGTTTGTTGTGGTTTGGTTTGAGTTGATGGTGGCGTGGGCTGGCCCTTAGGGACCAGCGTGGCGGAAAGCAGGTCGTTTTGATTGAGCATTGTGTTGCTTTATTTGTGGACTGATGAGTCAAAGTTCGCCTGTGGGCATTTTTTGAGGTTACAAAAGGTAACCGTGTTGTTTAGGTGTTTTTCTCGCCTGAGGTTGTAGGCACGTCTATAGGGACGGCCTCGCGTGGTGCTTGATCGGAGCACTGTGCCGAAGGCTCTTTAGTTTTGGTTGAATTTATTCTAGCTGCACACATAACCAATTGTTATGTTATTTTATGCACGTGTTGATTCTTGTATAATTAAGCATTCACATTATACCTGCTTTCTTGGCCCCCATCAAATTATAATTTAATTGGCTTAACCAATCACAGTTATTAATTTCAATAAAATTAATTTAACTTCCCAATAAAGGTTGTCGTGTCTCTTCATTTCGCCGCTATGTTAGTGTTAAGTTGGTGTAGTGTCACTGAGAGGTCACACCCATCACACATGGGACGTTTAATGAATTGGAGGAGGCTGTGTTATGCTGCAGATGCTGGAACAGGTAAGTAAGGATAGAGGCATGTGACTAGAAGTGTGGGAAGAGAGAGATACCAGAAGGGAGGAAATGTGTAATGTAGGCAGAGGGATATAACAGAAGGGGGTAATGTGCAATATGTAGTGTAGAGAGTGGTGGGGGACTGGAGACACATTATAGGGATACTGGGAGCTGGACAGATGATGGGGGGGCTGGAGTGACATGACTTGTGAATACTGGGGGATGGAGACACATAGGGATACTGGGAGCTAGAGAGACATGATGGTGGACTGGAGTGACATGATTTGGGAATACTGGGGAACATTTTTATTCCTGTGAATGGGTGGGTAGGGGCCCCTGTGCATTGCTTTGCCCAGGGCCTAGAATTCTGCTAAGACGGCCCTGCTCCAGTGTGCACCATTTCATTGTCTCAACTGTTGTTTCTGTGATTGTCAGATGATAGTATTCAAGACTACAATAAGGTGTAACTGTATTTAACAAAACAAAACAATCCGATTGATTAATCAATTACTAAAGACCCAGGGACCACAGCAGAATCATAGTAGGTATACCCAGAGCACTAAATTTACTTCATGCCACACAGAACTGACCCAAAGACAGGGACCACAGCTCATTTAATATTCAAAACACCGTCCCCAGTTAATATAATTCCACACTATAATGGCCAGTACAGACCAGTACAGACTACATGCTCTTATTGCTTCTGGGTGCAGAGGTATTATGGATTAATTTAAAGAAGAAGTCAAGTGCTGACACTGTCCTGACACCGATATTAAAAAAAGCAAAATCACACTGTTTCCTGCGCTCCCTCAGGGTCAGCCTAAATTTCTGGAATTAAGGGGTAACACCCTATCCCATATTTGCTATAACTCCTTGAATAGTCACCCAAGGTATAACAGTAAAGAACAAAAATTATACAGAAATCCAGAATACAATTCGGGCGCCCCCCTCCCCCCCCTCGCAGAGTCTATGTACACAGAGATTAATGTTCACAACTGTTGATAACTTTTTCATATGTAATAAATGTGGCACCCCTGCAGTGCAGGATTGAGTATTTGGGATTGCAGGGTGCTTTAGGCAACAGCCATCTGACAGGGGCATGCGCTGGAGCGTGAGGAGCTTCTGGAAGGTTCAGGCAGTGGACAGTTGAGGTTGGCAGTTGGTGTGTGGAGAGTGAGCTAGAAGGTGGTGGAGGATTTTGCTGTGATATTGGTGGATAGTAAAGGCCGGTGGTAAGTGAGAAGTGAGGTGGAAAAGGCCAATCTGTCGGAGGACCGGAGAGAGAGAGAGCGCAGCAGGGTGAGGGATATATAGCAAAGGTGTCGGGAGCTTAAGAGAGGGAGAGCGGTGCTGTGAAGGAGACGGGTAGTGACAGGAAGCCAAAGTGAGAGAGCGCAGTGATAAACAGGCAGCAGCAGAGGTGCTGGGAAGCTGGAGAATGTGCGGTACTGTGAAGTGGACAGCGGAGGTGCTGGAGAGAGAGTTGGAGAACGGGGAGGGCATTCTGAGGCCTTAATAGTATTGGAGGTGCTGGAGAAAGTGCTGTGCATTGGGGAAATCATTAGCAGTATCGGAGGTGCCGGCGAGTGAGTACTGTATATTGTGGAGAGCCTCAGAGGTATCAGGAGAGCACATTGAAAAAAGTGAAGAGAGTAGAGGAAGTGCTGAAAAGACTCCTTTGGGACAGTAGAGTTACTGAGGAGTGTAATAGGAAGATGAGGTGTATATGTTTGGGAAAGAAAAGGGGAATTGTTGAAAGACTTTGCTAAATCTTTTTACTCTCACTAAATTGGTAGTTTGAGAAAAGTGTACTATTAACATGAACTTTTCTGCAAAAGGGTTTAATTTTTGAACTTTATAGGAAATTAAGAACTCTAATACTACAAAGTGATTTATAGTTTGTATGCATGATTAACTAGTTTAAAATCTCACTGTTAGTAGTTGAAAGAAAGTTACAAGAAGAATAAAATTTATCAACGTGATTAGTCTCAAGTGTTATGTTAAGATAGTTCTGTAATTAAAAATAACTATGAAAATAGGCTTTACTGATTAACTAATTAAGGAGAGTGAAATACTAGTCAATTTCCAAAGTCTGAAGTAATCCGTGTTACATTTATTGACACTGTTGCTATTGATTATACCTTATTTATTGTGCATGATTTTGAAATATTCTAAGTGATATATCCGTCAATACTGCTACTATTGATTGTAATTAATTTCACGTGCATGATTTTTTAGAGTGTTATTCGCAAAATATCTGTAAAAATTTGTTACATTGAATTGTGATTATTATTCATACTCCATCCAATGTATGAGAAGAAGTTTTGTGCTTATTCTTTAATCCAAATTTTAAAAGTAAAATCACTTTTACCAAACGCTGGTGTGCAGTTATTCGGGGTCTTCTAATATTGCTTATGCCTCTCTGCAATCCACTATTATTTTAATACCTGTAGCCCTTACCACCCGGTTTCCTTCTTTTACTCTCCAAAAAGTTCTCAGTGGTGTCTTTTCCTCTTCCTGTATCTAATAGGTCCTCACTGGTGTCTTTCCTGTGTCCTGAATGTCTTTCTCCCAATGTTAAAACATACTTGTAATAAAAGGCAGAGAAAAAACACACTCTGTGTGTTGACAGATAGACTTAAAACGCGTTGGTCTCAAGGGGGTGGCATCCACATTGTCTCCACTGGTAGTATTTGTTTCTTTTCTCTCACCTACCTGGTTGGTTAATATAAGGGCCCTAATTATTAACTGCAAAAGGTTTGGGTGTTTTCTAGCTTTGGGAACAAGATTTGAGTATAACCAAGAGAAGCAGGGGAGATTCGGCAACCCCCCCCCAGCCCCTTCAGGGGAGAAGATTTGGACTTTTTATTGAAGAGTTTTTAGTATTTTGTTTTATAAGCAATTTTTATTGGAAATAAATTGAAGACCCAGGAAAAGAGTGAAAATATTAACAGATTTATTCAGCTCCCTTCTCTGCATATTTTTGAATCTAAAAATACGTACCTAGTTAGGTTCTAAGGATAGAGAGTGTGGTACGGTGGAGTGTATTTCTGCATGAAGGACGTCATCTCTGCAGGGGTCATGGATGCACAGTTATCTGGAAAATAAAAGGGACAGGAAAAGATATGATACATGCCTGTTAAAGTATACAGAGTGTGAGTAGTATTTCAAAATCGTATACGTACCTACTTTCCATCTGGCTGCACAAGGCCGTGTATTTCTGTGTTTTTTGTTGAGGTTTGGAAGGACACCTAGGACCTGGAACAAGAGAGATAAAGACACGTTATATATGCCCATTTGATAGAGGAAAAGTGTGAGTAGCCTGTTGAATGCATCTATAATTACCTGATAATTATCTGGCTGCATAAGGTTGTTCTCCCTGTGTTTCATCCCAAGGGGTGGAGACAAGGAAACCTAGGCCACGCAAATCTGGTGATAAGGAGTAAATAGTATAAGATAGAATGGAAAACAGAGTATATGATATATGCCTACTATCAATTATATCATTGTGAGTAGTTCTACAAGTGTTTGAACCACTCTGTGATTTATCGGGCTGCACAAGGTTGTTTTTTCTCTGCTTTTTGTTAAAGGATATGGAACTTTGGGAGAAAGACAGTCAGGACACAGGAAGAGGAAAGACACCAGTGAGGACCTATTAGATACAGGAAGTGGAAAAAACACCACTGAGAACTTTTTGGAGAGTAAAAGGAGGAAACCTTGTGGGACATCCGTGAAGACAGAAGTGAGAAACTTTATTACATATGAAAAAGTTATCAACAATTGTGAACATTAATCTCTTTAAAGACAGCACATAGAAGCTTATGCAGGAGGAGGCATGCCAAGGCAGCCTCAGGGAGGAGATGGGTGGGGGGATGTAGATTAGCCGGGGAGGGTGGAGAGAGCCATTGTCTGTGCATAGTTTTCTTCTTAAGAAGGAAACTACACGTGGAAAGAAAAGGCAGCCCTTAAGTGCCATTAGGTACCTAAAAATTGAGGGCAAGTTCAGGGCAGGACTGTGAATCAGACCCAATATGTCCAACACCTACTGATCACTTACATAGAGAAAATGGGGAGATGATTACAAAGGCAAGAAAAGTGTTATCACAGGCCAAGGCCTCAGACAACCTCCACCACCACCACACCTTCTGCTTCCATTGGCACATAGCTCTCTCTACCTACTTCCAGAGCCTATTGCTCCTTATACCCTTCAGCAAATTCCTTCATTACTTCTGATCCTGAATGTTACGAGTATCCGGTTGATCACACACCAGGATGTGGAGTCTAAACTGGGGCCAGGTTTTCACTAGAGCTCCTGATGGTGGTGATAGGCTTGGCTGATGGAACCCAGCAGGTGGCTGCCCTCGGTGGCGATCTCTGAAGCTTAAGATCAGACAAAGGCAAATGTCCAAGGGTAGCAAATGTAATTGATAGGCTTTGGAATACACTGGCTGATGACAAATACTGCATTTAGTAATATGAATAAATAGAGTAACATGGTAAGACTCTGATATACAGCAACATACTAGCAGATAAAAAACACATAGTGAAGCTAAACAGAGAGATAGAATCAGTCTGCAATGCAGCCCACAAGGAGCGAAATGGAACACACACTCAGGAATGCAGCAACAGATTCAGTGAAAGTACGAGATGGAAAAAACACAACTCTTTCAAGGGAGAGAGTGAACACTGAGACAGAGAGGCCTGGAGCTGTGAGCGGACGCGGCCACACTAAACACACCAGAAAATAAACACTGGGGAAAAGAAACAGAGGTACCTGGTGAGGCAAGGAAAGCAGTTGGGAAGGAACTGAAGGGAAAACAAAAGGAGAACGGAGTATAACAATAAAAAGAGATCCAAATGCACAAGGCACACAAGAGCAGAGAGCAAGCTATAACCGGGAGTGTAGAATACACACTGACGGCTATTTAAAATCCCAGCCTCTAAACAACTTCTGCAGCCAGACACACCCCCAGGCTGATTGAGGTGTGTACTGAATTGCAGGCCAGCTGGAGGCAACTACAGAGAGACAAGGGAATGTAAGCATGATTAGCTTGACAGCGTGTAACACTGAGGCATTCTTTACTTCCCTCATTGTTTCCCTCAGTCTCTTCCTCCCACTGTTCAATCTTCTTCTTTCACTGCACCTTACCTGAGATCTTCCCTGATGACTTGGCCCAAGCTTCTCTGCTAGTACTTGCTTCTTTGAAGGCCCCTTGTTACTTATGATGGGATGTTATTCTGCTTTTCTCCACCTTTATTTCACCTTGGACTACTTCCCAGCAGGCCACATAGTGGTGTAAATACCATGCCACAGGGATGTCTGGGAGTGGTGGCAAGCCCTGTTTGACTCCCCATGGCACCACAATGCATGCTAAGCCCCATTTGAGAATTTTGCACTTGCGCTGCCCAGTGGACGTTTCTGGTTAAGTGGGTGTGTCTTGAACCACCCAGAAGGCGGGTCTAGTGCTTTATGTAGCACTAGATGTCCAGTCATCCATAACTCTTCCCCTTTTAATAATTCAGCCATCCATATGTCTGCCCCTTATTATTAGGCCTGTCATCCATATGTAGGTCCCTTATTGTTAGGCCTGCCATCCATATGTCTGCCCCTTATTATTAGGTCTGCTATCCATATGTCTGCACATTTGTCCTGTTAGTCATGTCTTTCCTCACCAGTCTCCAGTCTCTGTCTTAGTGTTTACCGTTGTTCGTTACAGGCCAGGCTCTACTGGCCTGTCTCCTCCCATTTTCCCCTTCTGTGCTTCTGTTTCTTCTCCCGGGCGGTGAGTACTGCAGCCCAGACTATCCCCACCATTAGGGGCTCTAGCGAACACCAGGTCCCCGAAAGACTCCGCGTCCCAGTTGTGTCGCCCGCACCGTGTGGAACCTCCTGCAGTATCTCTGGACTCCAGTCAGCTCTCCGGTACCTGATCCTGCTCCCACCTGACTACCGGTACCATAACACATATATGATAGGTTACTATCATTCACAGAAACAGATCTGGAAAGGTGATATTTTTCCCTATCTTAAAATTTCTCTGGAACTCTAGTCATTGTGAAGGTTGTGCTTCCTTAACCAAGGATGTCCCAGAGACAGCTGGGCAGCGGGACAATCGATGATATAAAGTTCTAGGGTCTTGGGGGTATATTTACTAAAGTCAAATTTTTTAGGCGATTTTAAATCGATCTATCTCGGCGTGATTTTCCCGCGATTTTTTTAGCTAAAATCGCGGTATTCACTAACAGACACTTTTTAAATGCGCTTTTAAATCCCTGTCGATATGCATCGACTTTTCAAGGGCTAAATTGCTGTGCTTTTCTATAGAATAGCACAGCAATTTTCCCTTGAAAAATCATTGCTGAGCCTTGTAGTAAAATCAGCATGTTAAGCCTTCTAAGCATGCTGGCTGTATCCGGTGGCAAAAATAAAATACAGTGTCCAAAAAACATACACAAATACATTAACATACATGTGTGCCTAAAATAAACAATTACAATGCATTATATTGCCCCCTACTCTGTCAAATTCCCACAGATGGCCACACTGTTTTGTAATAAATGTCTTGTAAACTAATGTGTGTTGCATAAAGTAAATAAAAATATTTCAGACTCACTGTTTAGCTGTCATTATTCTTGAAAATTGTTTCCTGTAGTTTCTTCTTTCTTTGCAGTTAATCTTCTCCAGTTGCTTGAAGATTCTTGTCCGCTTGCTTGAAGATGATGTTTCGGTCTTTCCTTCAGATCTTCGGCCTCCTCTCTATAAAAGGGTGCCCTCTAATGACCGAATGGTCATTAGTAGCTGCGCCGAAGAAGAGGAGGGAGCCTGCATCAGGGCAAGTGCCAAAAGAGGCAAAGCATCTTCAACGAACTAAAAGCGATTTAGTCAATTCGCCTTTAGTAAATACGGCGAATTGTATTTTTTATATGGCAAACATCTGGATGATTTCTGTCCAGCAATGTTTGCCTGGTTGATATTACTAAAGGCTAAAGTCCCAGTACCTTGCCTTTAGTTAATACGGCGATGGCATAATCGGCAGAAAATTACTAAGACTTTGGTCTTTTTTAGCAAAATCAACTTAAGTAAATATACCCCTTGGAGTGACAGACACCAATGAGGTCTTGGAGTGACAGGCAGCAATGGAGAGACATTAAAATTCAGCACAGAATTCTTCTACGGATCGGTGGCCCTGACGAATGGAACAGATCATAACCTCAGCTCCCAGAAGAATGGAGGAGGAGCTGGCAGTATAGAAGACAACGTTTTTGAAACAAAGGTTTAATGATTTCTGAAGTCCTATTCAACTTTCCCCAGTAGATGGGCTTGCCATCCATGCTATTTCCCACCATGTATGGCCAAATTTTCCTTGATTTTGAAAAGGCTTTATAGTACTTTGCACTTTCATTAATTGCACAAGGTTTTTCCTACATGCCATTTGCATTCCATTTTATGTTGCTTTCAGGACCCCACTCATTGTTTTAATTATATGAGCATAAGTGTTTCATTGCAATGGTGTTTGTAAATGTAAAGTCTAGTCTGTGTAAGTCTATTTATGAGTGTCCCATTATATTGGTCTTTAAGGCCAACAAATAGAGGGTCTGTATTCTTTCCCAAAGAATGCTTTTATTATATTAATCATTTGAAGATGATGGCAGCTTGGCATTATTAGACAAGACTGGAATTAGCCATAAATCCCTTCTACCTTTCAAACCTTGTACATTGTATAGTCGGTAACAATAACGTCTGAATTGTTTTACTCACATTCGTTCACGAGTGAGCATAGCCAGCTCATCAACTCTCTATATTATATCATTTATACCCCTTTCACATCACCACCAAAAACCCAGGTTTTTGAGCAAAAACCCGGGTTTTTGGTGGTGATGTGAAACCGCCACTTCCGGTAGACCCGGGTCAAGAGACCTGGGAACGAAACAAGGGAAAAAAGAAGGGTTTTTCCCATGTTCAACCCGGGAAGGGTGGTAATGTGAACGCACCACAGGTTGTTTTCAACCCGAGTCTTTCATACTTACACCTGATTGGACACATTTTCTCGGCGCAGGAATTGTGATGTCATCCAAACTTGCCCGGCGTGGTCATTGCTAGAATGGCGCATTGGAGGGATGACGAAGTGCGGGAGCTGTTACAGATATGCGGGGAGGAAGAGTTAAAAAACCAAATTTCTGGAACGGTGAAGGATGTACACATTTATTCCAATATTGCAAAGCTTTTGGAGAAAAGGGGAATCAGCAAAACGCAACAGAAGGTCATTAATAAATTGAAGGCCTTGAACAAACAGTTTTCAAAAGTCCATGATGCACAAAAGAAAAGTGGCTCAGGTCGCATAAATTGGCCTTTGTATGAGCTCTGCAATGCTGTCCTTGGCAATTCTGCCACGTGTGATCCGTGTGGTGTTGTCATCCTAAATTACAGCAGCAAAGGAGAAGTCCTCACAATGCATCGTGGAGTCCAGACCAATTTATCCAATTCTGTTTGAGGACACTCCTCTAGATTTGTCTTACACAGATGAAGACAGCTCAATAGAGGACGGTTCTTTCACGCAGAGTTCCTCTACGGAGTGCCAGTCGGCGTGTGCCACTCAGCCACCCAAACGCAGTTCCGTCAATCCATTGTCAAACCAGGAGGAACCAGGAGCATCCACAGAATTACGCGGGAATGGTAAGTCCTTTTTCTTGACCAATAACTATTTGTGGTTTTTTTTTTTGCTGGTTTTAATGTCCTTCATAACTGCCGTAATGTCCATATTTGTTTGAATCTATATTTGCCAAAAAATTGCATATTGTCCATGATTGATCATCAATATAAATATAAAAAGTCCATAGTTTAAGTCCCAGATTGATATGAATCAGAAATAGAAAAAAACAAAAAACTCTAAAATACACACACATCTTATTGCAGTATACTAATGTTATATTTTGTACCCACAGTGTTCAATGTTCCAAAGAAGCGTAAAAGGATGAATCGCGTGGAGGTGGCGACCAAAGCCATGACGGCCCTCATGTTCGAACAACTAGCAGAGATGGACCAGAACATGCAGTGCACGGATGATAAGCGCATGGAGCGCTACTTTGAACATGAACGGCAACTGCAACACACTTTCCTGGAAAGCATGACAGCCCTAAGCTGTGAAAACATGGAAGCCAATATGCAAATGATGCAGGAAACCCAGGAGGCAAACATGTGCATGATGCGTGAGATGATACAGGCAATAAAGTCGAAACACCAACCCTCGCCTCCGCCTCCGCCTCCACCGCCATCCTGGAACTATTAGGAAGGGGACTATGCTGCACATAGAGGCAATATACACTGCTCAAAAAAATAAAAGGAACACTTAAACAACACAATGTCAATCAAACTTTTGTATAATCAAACTGTCCAATTAGGAAGCAACACTGATTGACAATCAATTTCACATGCTGTTTTGCAAATGGAATAGACAACAGGTGAAAATTATAGGCAATTAGCAAGACACCCCCAATAAAGTAGTGGTTCTGCAGGTAGTGAGCACAGACCACTTCTCAGTTCCTATGCTTTCTGGCTGATGTTTTGGTCACTCTTTAATGCTGGCGGTGCTTTCACCCTAGTGGTAGCATGAGACGGAGTCTACAACCCACACAAGTTGCTCAGGTAGTGCAGCTCATCCAGGATGGCACATCAATGCGAGCTGTGGCAAGAAGGTTTGCTGTGTCTGTCAGCGTAGTGTCCAGAGCATGGAGGCGCTACCAGGAGACAGGCCAGTACATCAGGAGACGTGGAGGAGGGCAACAACCCAGCATCAGGACCACTACCTCCGCCTTTGTGCAAGGAGGAACAGGAGGAGCACTGCCAGAGCCCTGCAAAATGACCTCCAGCAGGCCACAAATGTGCATGTGTCTGCTCAAACGGTCAGAAACAGACTTC
This sequence comes from Limnodynastes dumerilii, assembly GCA_011038615.1. Taxonomy (NCBI): domain Eukaryota; kingdom Metazoa; phylum Chordata; class Amphibia; order Anura; family Limnodynastidae; genus Limnodynastes; species Limnodynastes dumerilii. The sequence continues at coordinate 184,499 of WWET01002914.1, read as the reverse complement.
ATGAGGGTGGTATGAGGGCCCGACGTCCACAGGTGGGTCCACCGTGCAGGATATTTGGCATTTTGGCATTTGACAGGGAACACCAAGATTGGCAAATTCGACACTGGCGCCCTGTGCTCTTCACAGATGAAAGCAGGTTCACACTGAGCACATGTGACAGACGTGACAGAGTCTGGAGACGCCATGGAGAACGTTCTGCTGCCTGCAACATCCTCGAGCATGACCGGTTTGGCAGTGGGTCAGTAATGGTGTGGGGTGGCATTTCTTTGGGGGGCCGCACAGCCCTCCATGTGCTCGCCAGAGGTAGCCTGACTGCCATTAGGTACCGAGACCCCTTGTGAGACCATATGCTGGTGCGGGTTCCTCCTAATGCAAGACAATGCTAGACCTCATGTGGCTGGCAGTGTGTCAGCAGTTCCTGCAAGATGAAGGCATTGATACTATGGACTGGCCCGCTCGTTTCCCAGACCTGAATCCAATTGAGCACATCTGGGACATCATGTCTCACTCCATCCACCAACGCCACGTTGCACCACAGACTGTCCAGGAGTTTACGGATGCTTTAGTCCAGGTCTGGGTGGAGATTCCTCAGGAGACCATCCGCCACCTCATCAGGAGCATGCCCAGGCGCTGTAGGGAGGTCATACAGGCACGTGGAGGCCACACACACAACTGAGCCTCATTTTGACTTGTTTTAAGGACATTACATCAAAGTTGGATCAGCCTGTAGTGTGTTTTTCCACTTTAATTTTGAGTGTGACTCCAAATTCAGACCTCCATGGGTTAATAAATTTGATTTCCATTGATAATTTTTGTGTGATTTTGTTGTCAGCACATTCAACTATGTAAAGAACAAAGTATTTAATAAGAATATTTCATTCATTCAGATCTAGGATGTGTTATTTTAGTGTTCCCTTTATTTTTTTGAGCATTGTATTTCCTACACATGAAACACCATTTTCCAGTACTCAACCCACAATGGCGCCAACCCCACAACCCATGCCACAACGTCACTTTCTGGTGCACCAAATACTGGCCATCAACCGCAGCAGCCACCCAGTATACAACCCAGTATACCACCCTCTTATTGACAATTGTAAACGCATTATGTGTTTTGTTTAAATGTTGTAAATTTAAATGTTAAACCTTTTCTTATGGTTGTATGTTTTGCACTTTTATATTGTGTGTCTTTAAAAACAAAAAAAGGCAGGCTACTATTTTTATATTGTGTATTTATGGTTTTTTTTTAACCAAAAACTACTTTAGCTAAGATTACACATTAGCTATGGTTTGATATCAAAGTGTCTTGAATAAAAACACTTTTGTTTTTATTAAACTAACATTAAACAAGGGAAAAAGGTTTGAGGAAATGGTTGACCTAATGTGCTCCACACTAGAATGGGGATGCTCAACCTCACTTGTTTCATGGTCAGATGGCTCCGATACATCAGAGTCCATAAGGTTCCACTCTGGTAAGAACTTGTGCTTCTGTAGATATTATGGAGAATACAGCAGGCAGCGACCACGTGAGGCACAATGTGTGTATCAATGTCACTGTGTTTCATTAAATGCCGCCATCGTCCTTTTAAACGCAAATGCATTCTCCACCACCATCCTAGCAGAGCTTAGTGTGATGCCAAAAATGAACTTGTTCCAGAGAGAGTTGATGGTGCTGAGTGTAGCCCTTCATAAGCTATCTTCGTAACGGGTAGGCAGCATCGCAATGATATGCACAGGGATCTCTACACCGTTGACAGTGATTGACTTCTGCAAAGCAAGAAAACAAGGGTTAGTATGAATGAAGTATTGTCAAAACGTTATACAACAGCTACAGTCTATACAAAATCAGAACAGGCAATATATTACCATTTTACATTGTGCATAATAGTTACAGCATCATCAGATATTACAAGTGGAAATAGTCTGTATCCATCTAACATTATAGGGTGACAATAGGGCCTGCACCTTAATATTCCTTCATGTTAAATCCTGTAATAAATTAGGTGTTAGTAGCATTTACAAACACAAGAACTCTTGAGAAAAAAAAAAATTTACCTCTCGTAAACAGGTATCCTTCTCTTTCCTCCTCTGCCAGATGGTAAAGGTCACAATTGGCCAAAACACGGGCATCATGGGAGTGTCCCGGCCAGCCAATGAAAACATCTGTGAAACTAGGGAGGACAATACTTTTAGAATTCCTGTAGGTCACTGTAAACTTCATTGGCAAAAATGCAATAACATAAAAGGCTTACCAATAATTGTGATCCACAACAGCCTGTAGAATCACTGAATGCCAGCCTTTACGATTATGGTAATCTGCGGGGTTCTGTGTCAGGGCTTAGATGGGGATATGTGTCCCATCAATGGCTCCAGCACACTGCGGATAACCACGTCTCAAGAAGCCGGCTACTGTTTTATCCAGACACTGTCCGTAAGGCAAACAGATGAAGCGATGGTACAGTTCTTGAAGCAATGTTTCCGTCACTTCACGCACAAGCTTGCACATAGTGGAAATGCCAACGCCAAACAGACTTGCGATGGTCCGGTACTCGCCAGGGGTAGCATAACACCACAACACTATGGCAAGCCTGCTCCATGGGGGGATGGGAACCCGGAAATTTCATGCACTGTCTGGACAATGCAGGAGAAATCAGGTCCAACACATAGTGAAAGGTCCCACGTGACATACGAAAGTGCACCATCCACTGCTGGTCTTCAAAAGCTTCCACAGTCGCCCAGAAAGCTTCACCATGACCACGGTCTCTGGCACACAAACTTCGCTCTGTCAGGGTGCTGAACCTCAAGATGGACATAAGGCTGGACCTAATGTACCTCCTCTTCCTGCGCAAATATTGAAGACGAGCGTTCTGTCTCTCTAGCAAAAATAACGCCCTTCCCCTCTCCAATATACACTGTAACATCTGCCACAGTGTCAGCATTTGCAGTAAGCTAAAATTTGCTGTTGAAAACAGCAAATAAATCCACATAACAATCTTGTCAGGGTCACTGAGCTACTAGTTAGCCATCATGAAAGTAAATGGAAATAAAATGGCCACTGCTTGTTGACATCATCAGTCTGTGCAAGGGTAATGTCTCCTTTAAATGAGCTCATTTATCCTAGCCAATCCAAGCACCTATTTTGGGTTATTGACAGTTTAATGCAGGGGCAGACCCAGGTAGTTTGGTGGTAATGTGAAAGGGACAGACTGGGAAAATTGGTGGACTTATAACGTGGTTATGAGAAACACACGGCAATGCTCCCAGAAAAGTCCCGGGTACAAAAGGTGGTGATGTGAAAGCGGTATTACATTGAAGTTAAAGAATAGAAGTGCTGGCACTACTGGATGTATTCCGTAGACCATTTCTCCTAATCTGGAGAGGTGCGCAGAGGAGTAAAGATACAAACTACATTGAACAGATACACTCACAACACCAATTGGTAGTAGTAAATATCAGCGTTTATATGACTACCACTGTTTGGAAAATAGTGAGCCCACTGTATTTTCTAAGATTAGATCAGAGCGCTAGTTAGTAATTATTGTTATAGTGTAGTGATACCACTGTCACTAATTATTATTCAAATAGATACTAGTGCTCCACAAGCTACCACAATATAAATGAATGAAAATCAATTATGTAGGACACGAGGACTGTTTTTGTTGAAACAGAGAAAATCTCTAATGCCTAGTCCGACATCTGAACAGCTGTGCGCTGCACTGGCTAAGTTGCCAAATTTGAAGTGCGCCGCTCAGTTATAGTGGTAATATCAAGAATGATTTATTAACTAATGCTGACAAAATGCTTAGCGAACACTGTCAGGGAGAGGGTGCTCGTGCACAGCACACACCCCCCCCGGGTCTGACACGCGTTTCGTCTTAATTTTATTTCAGCCGGTGCCTATATGACAATGACATCTAGCTATTCCCTATTCCACACAACCCAGAATAATCTGGTGTTTGGTGTTACACGCAGCAGGAAAGCCCTCAGCAGAATGTGAAGTTCTCCCTCTGAGGCTAAGTGTCTCATTTCCCTCAGCTGTCTGATAATTAGCCTTCCTTGCCTGGCCTTGCTGTTGATTGGTGGGAGGTCCTTTAAATAGCTTTACCCGGGAACACTCCCTTGTTGGCTATAGTGTCTGGTGTATTCCTGCGCCCTGCCTGCGGTTGATCGTGTGTGCTCCTCGTGCATCTGCCTTGGGTTTGTTTGGTGTTTATCCTTTGTTTACCTTCTGTTACCCTTGCCTGCCTCTGTCTTGTTGTCTTCCCTGTCTGTGGTTCTCAGTGTGCGGTGCAAGTAGCTTGCTGCTCGCACTGTCAGCTGGACTCCTTTGGCTGGGCTGCTTTCTCCAGTACAGTGTCCTCCTTGTTGAGTGCTGTGAGTTTTCTATCTCTCACTTTCTGTACCTGCTCTGAGTTTTCCATCTACTCAGAGCTCTGTTGTGCCACTGTACTTTCCATCTTGCAGTGTGTATACTGCTGTGTGTATCATCTCTGCTGTGTGTATTTCGCTGTGTGTACCATCTCTGCAGTGTGTATTGTGCTGTGTGTATCATCTCTGCAGTGTCTATTTCGCTGTGTGGTTTCCTTGCAGCTTGCTGACCCAAGCTCTGGGTCCTAGTGCTAGTCTCTTGGTGTTCTCCATCTCACCTTGTGTAGCTCTTCTGTTTCTATCTCCACTGTGTCCATCTCCAGTGTGTAGTGCCTGGCGTGAGTCAATTCATCAGACTCTGTCTGTGGTGTGCTGTTTACAACATTGTAGCCACCTCCTGCTGTTTCCCTGCATACTTACCCTGCTCAGTTCTGTATCTGGTCCATGGGTTCCAGCAGTATCCTGTATGCCTGGGTTCCTGCTTAACATCTTGTATGCCTACTCTTTTCTTGTTGTGCAAGGGCTCTGGCAGAGTCATTGTTGTGTCTGGGTTCCTAGTTACGAGTCGGTTCCAGTGCAGGCACCTTCGCTGCAGTACCCCTTGAGGGCTATTGCCGGGTGCCGCCACCTGCCAGACCAGCAGCCCAGACTATCCTCACCATCAGAGACTCTAGCGCAGACCTGGTGCTGGTACAGACTCTCGCCACGGTGAGAATCCTCCTGGCTGACTGTAACACTTGGATTGTTATATATATTTTTTTTTAATAAGCAATAAACAATTTGTGGTGTTTTTTTTCTAATTATATGGCTATTGAATTTTGTGTGACACATGTAATTAGTAAATATAGCATTTGCTGCATAGTAAATTCACTCTGTTTTCACCTTTCATATTTACTGAAGGTATACAGGATTACCAAGATTTTTACATGTTTCTTGGCAGTGGATGCATTGCAACAGCATTAGATAAAAGTTGTTTTTAGGATAAAAACTATTTCTACTATGACCACACTTAAACTCAACTGGAATCTATAATATTATTTCCAATTATACAGCCAGTAAGTTAAATTTGTGTTATATATAATTCCCTAATTTAAGCTATGTCTTAGTTTTTTTTTTGACTGTGTAATAAAATGTAGATTATTAGTTATAGGGATATTTACAAATGATTGACATGTAATGGCTATCACTTGCCCAATACGCCATGTAATTGCCAAGAAATAACAAAGCACCCTTCAACTTGCTGTTAAAGCAAGTGCCACCTGTCTCTACCTGTGCTAGCAGTTGCCCTTGTTTGTGACAGCCACTAACACCATACTGCACCAGTGCATACATCATACATATATATTTCACCATGGTTATGTAAATAAGCATATTGGACCATATTCACAGTTAAGTGCAAAAGGGGACATTCGCAAATTGCTTACATAAGTCCCCTTGTTTGTAACATCTGTGTATACGTGTGCCAGATGTTACAAAGTTGATCTCCATGTGGACAGAACTATTCCGCAGAGGAAAACCCTACACCAGAGTCGGGGTTTTCCATACAAATATGGAAAAAGCAGCTGAATTTGGAATATCCGCATGAATCCTTGTGGCCAACTTAAGGTAGGGGGCATGGACATGGTAGTCAGAGGGGAGTGACAGGGGTGCCGACTCTCATCTGCCATGCAAAAACAGACCCCCGCACGTATGGAAATCATGCAGGGATCTGAATATGGCCCCCTGTCTGTTATCATGTTTCGTAGGTGAAATTTACTATTGTAAACTATTGTAACAATTGTGCTGTGTGTTAAAGGCTTTCTCAAAAGATGTATTGTTTTTCTTACAAATATAACAAAAACATGTATAAACTCCAGAGTATAAGACTAAATACATTTGATTTTTACTGTCTACCTAAATTAATGTTTTGTGGGCTTTTCTCCCCTACATTTCTGTTATATTGTTGCACTAATTATCAATACATATTTTATATTATAATTGGAACTACAGCATAATTACAAAATGTAAGCTATGCATTAAATGTTAAGGAGAGTTACAGCTTACACATTTTATTTAGGTCTAAGCATGATGGGCCTGACTCACATATCTCCCATGACACTCCCTCATTCTTACGCATCTTAACTGACTTCCACGTCCATAGGGCTACCTTAACTCTCCATGCGTATCAGCCCTATTTTATTGCCTCACCCACCCACTTTTCTTAACTTCCTTCTTACAGAGTACTAGCAAGCGCCTTCTCACGGACCTCATTAGAAACGATGCTGAACGCGCAATTCGTGTAAAATGACATGCGTATATTTAGAAACGTTATTAAATGTGAATCAGGGCCAGTGATGTTTAGCAAAACAATGATGAATCCTAAAACTGTGCCCACTTAAACCCCTTTCACACCGCCACCAAATACCCGGGTTTTTGGCCCAAATACCCGGGTTTTCGGCAAAAAACCTGTGTATTTGGTGGCGGTGTAAAACGTCCACTTCCGGTAGACCCGGGTAGAAAGACCCGGGACTTCGACCCGGCAAAAAAAAAGGGTTATTACCAGGTCCTACCTGGGAAGTGTGGTAGTGTGAACAGTACAGGGTTTTTTCCAACCCAGAATTTTTCACATTGCCACCTGATTGGATGCAGAAACAGACAGCATGTGATGATGTCATCATATGCTGCCGTTCCTCAGATCTCAAGATGGCGCATTGACGGGAGGATGAGATTATGGAGGTCCTGAATATTCGCGGGGAGGAAGCAATAAAGGAGCAAATATCTGGCACAGTGAAGGATGCACACATATATCACAACATATCCAAGAAGCTGGAGAAACGAGGGATAATAAAGACACAACAGCAGGTCGTGAACAAGCTGAAAGCGTTAAAGAAGCACTTTAATAAAATTCATGATGAAAATAAAAAAAGTGGCAGTGGCTATTCTATGAATTATGTACATCAATATTCGGTAGCACTTCTTATAGTAATCCAATAGCATTTTCATCATCCATTTCTGACCACAAGCAGAGTTCTCAATCATCGAGAAAGCCATCCAGGCCTTCGTCGCCCTTAATGTTTGACAATGATGACAGTGAGGTGGAGTCCAACAGACACTTCAATGATAACTGATGAGCCGAATGTATATTCTGCAGTGCTTGAAAAAAGTGAGTCTCTTTTTATAATAGTCTTTGTAAGTTCTGTAATGTCCCTGTTCGCAGGGTAGCATTTGTTGTAGTGGTATGGCAAAAGTCTTTTTTTTTTCTGAATGTAATGTCCTTGCATGCAATGTTGAAAATGGTTGTATTTCTTGTATCGGAATCCCAAAACTCAGGTTTTTTTACAGCCTGTACTGTCCTTGCATGTAATATAGAAATTAATGGCATAATTGTTTTTTAATAGGTTGTCATTCTCGAGCATCGGTACAGTCAGGGCAATCCTCACAGGAGCCTCCTCAGACACAAAAAGCGTAAACAGTCTCGATCTGCTGCAGGAGATCCAGGTCATTTGCAACTGGAACAGCAAAACAGTAAGTACTTTTGGCTGCACCATCGATGTCTGTGAAGGATTATTTGTCCATTTCATGCTGATACGCTGTTGTTTCTGTTTATTCTTTTATAGGTGATACTCCTGATGATCTTTTGGAGGAGCCTTGTATGTCCTCACGGATTACAAAATCTGGTAACTTTCTTTAGTTTGATACGCACTGCATGTCCATAGTACAAAGTTTTTAAGGTTTTTTAAAAAGTCTTTAATGTCATAATAGTTTAGGATAGCATTTTCAGTTCCAATAAAGGCATAGCAAAAAAAAAATCAAGGTAAAGACAACAATAGCAGGAAAATAAAGAATTATAAAAAGGAATGTAAACATGGATAATAATAATAATAATAATAAATAAGCCCAAAAAATAAAAATACAACCATAACTCAATACTAAAAACAACTAAATCTATATAACTCGTATAACTGTCTAAACGCCTATAATATAAATGAAAAACAATACTACCTAAAACACCAGAACTACATCTTTAAAGTTTAATAAAATAACACAAACTATGAACAATAACCTAACCTATGAACATTGTACTAACAATAATATAACTATAAAACAAAACTACCAATAACACTAGAACTACTATTAACAAAAGCCTTACCTATCTACATACATACACATCTAAAGATGGCGTAATGGGTGGAGGACGAGATTATAGAGCTCAGGAATATGCACGGCGAGGAAACAATTAAGGAGCATAAATATATATAAATGTATATAATCTTCCTATTTTAGTTTAGGTAATACATCTGCGACAATGACAATGACGTCTGAAGCGACATCCGACGCAGATGAAGCCACGAGGCCTCGAGCACAATGAGCACAAAACAGCTTTTTAATATTGCAACAAGTACATACATAAATTTAAAGTTTTTGTAAACACTTTCTTATCCTTTTTTCCAGTTTATAATGTGCCAAAGCAAAAAAAACGTATGAGTAAAGTGGAAGTTGCTTTTTATTAAGAGAATAGTCCAAGGAATGAGAGGTTCCCAATCTGCACCTCCACCACCACCTCCACCCGCTTACCCACCCTACCACCCAAGTGGTTATCCTTTCCCTGGTTATCCTCCCCAGAATTACCCTCCACCACAACATCCACCACCAACACATAACCCACCTGCTACACCGCCACTTTAAATACATCCCAGGAACGGCCGTATCACTACCAGAACTTAGAGCAGAAACAATACCCTCGCTATCAATATCTTTAAAGGCCGTATTTTTGCAATCTATGTTGCAAAAAGTAACGTAGATATCGTAACGAAATTACTGCGCATGCGCAGTAGTTCATATCGGTAAACTCTGAATACGGCCCTAAATGTTTAAGATTTCTAGTTAATATATTTTATAGTTATTACAGTTTTTGTAACTGTATTGCTATTTCATAGTTATTACAGTTTTTGTAACTGTATATTTTTGCTATTTCTTTATATGTTGATATATGTTGTATGGCTTGTTGCACAAAGCACTTAATTATAAACCATCTAAGCTTGTATTGTAAAGATGCTGAAGGTAACCAAAAAAAAAAAAGGTGTGCAATAAACATACACTTTTTCAAAAACAATTTGTGTTTATTTAAAAAAAAAAAACTATGAACATTGGTGGCCAGGGTAGACCGTATAGTTTCCACTCGAGAGCTGTGACGCTCAACCCCTGAAGCTTGTGGATCAGTCGGCTCTGGCAGCTCAGAGTCCTGAAAGAGTCATTCAGGTAGAAACCCCTCTTGCTGCATCTCAGAAATGTTATGCAAAATGCAACAGACGGCAACTACATGCGGTACAAGGTTGGTTTCAATGTCATGCCGCTTCAGCAACCGACGCCATCTACCCGTTAAGCATCCAAAGGCGTTCTCCACAATCATTCTAGCTGAGCTGAGGGTATATGTATAGCTCACTTGGTCCGCAGAAAGATGAGAACGCTGTGTGAAGCCCTTCATCAGCCATCGACATAACGGATATGCAGCATCACCGATAAGGTGCACCGGGATCTCCACTCCATTGACAGTCTTTGACTTCTGTAAAGAGAGTGTAAAAGTTTAGTTTTTAAATATGTGGATGCTCTGTGTAATTTAATACTATATTTGAAAAACATGTTACAGAAAGCTAAAGGGGATATGAATGGATGTAAGCAGGTACAGGAAGGATAGGGGGATATAATAGCAGGGGACATACTCAGGTATAGGGGGGGACAGGGGGATATAATAGCAGGGGATATAGTCAGGGGATATACTCAGGTATAGGGGAGGACAGGGGGATATAATAGCAGGGGATATACTAAGATATAGGGGGGACAGGGGCATATTATAGCATGGGATATAGTCAGGGGATATAATAATAAATAAAATTACCTCTCTGGGAAACAAGTAACCTCCTCTAACCTCCTTGGCCAGGTTGTAGAGTTCTGAGTTTGCCAAGACACGGGCATCATGAGAAAGTCCATGCCATCCGGCAAAAACGTCTGTGAAGTTGAACATAGCATAACTTTAGCATTCCATTGCACTACATATAATTTAAATTATCATTGTAAAGTATGCTTACCAATAGTTGTGGTCCACTACAGCCTGGAGGACAATGGAATGCCAGCCTTTCCGGTTGTGGTAATCCGCCGGATTCTGCGCAGGGGCAATGATGGGGATGTGTGACGATATAAGCGTCTCAGAAAGCCTGCAATGGTCTCATCCAGACGCTCTCTCTTAGGCAAGCAGATCACGCGCTGATACAGTACTTCCAGCAAAGCATCAGTCACCTCACGCACGAGGTAACAGACGGTCGAAATCCCAACTCCGAACATGCATGACTTCGTGCGATATTCCCCAAGGGTTGCATACCACCACAAGACAATGGCTAGCCTCCTCCAGGGTGGAATGGGGATCCGTAAAACTGTGGTCTTTCTGGTCACCACTGGGGAGATGGCATCCAGTACATACTGGAAGGTCCCATGGGACATCTGGAAGTGCGCAATCCACTGGTCCTCATAACCTTCAACTGTTGGCCAGAAAGCTTCAGCATGACACTGCTGTCTGGACCACAATTTTCTTGCTACTGTGCGTTGTGAAGCGCAGAATGGACAGCTGCATGGATTTGGTGTAAGCTCTCCTACTGCGCAAATAATGGCGTTGAGTATCCTGCAACTCTGACATGAATTACGCGTGTTTTCTCAACATGTCAGAATAAAACATCAGACACACTGTCATCAGCTGCAAAAGGGTGTCATTTACTGCCTCAAACAGCAAAATGATCAACACAACCATGGTCTCAGAGCTATCAATAACTAGATCGTCAGCCATCGTGGAAATAATGCAGCTAAAATGGCCACCATGTGATCATCACATCATCATCACTTTGTGCAACAGTTAAGTTCCCTTTAAATGACATAATTTCAGGCAACTAATTAAAGCTCCTTTCTATAATGATTGACAGTTGTTTGACACGCCTGAGCCGGGAAATTCATTGGCGGTGTGAAAGGGACATAACCGGGAATTTCCCGGGTTTTTGGGCGCTTAAAAGTGTCCATTTTTTTTACCCGCATTTCTTCCCGGAAAAATACCGGGTTTTTCACAGTTGGCGGTGTGAAAGGGGTATAAGTGTTAGTATTTAGAAAAAGGGGGAAAACATATGATATATAATTCCCTAAACTTATACCTATAATTACCTAAACAAGAAAATATATTTTAAAATTGCATGAGCAAAATTTGTGGCATATGTATTTATAGCAGTTTTTTCATACTAAGGGCCTCATTCATTAAGCTCGATTTGGTCAAAATCGCGTGATTTGATTGTTTTTTTAATCACATGTAAAAAAATTGCGGTCCCAATTTTTTAACATTACAAACATAGGAAGTTTGTTATTCACTAAAGACGATTTCACCGAATCGCGGTGAAATCGCCTTCAAATCACAAAAAATAAAATCGCATCCAGAAAGGTGCGATTCTATTGTGTTTTGCCGATCGCGACCAACAAAAACAAATGCCCATATAACAGACGTGTTTTTGTGTGTGTAAAAATCAGCGCTGTTTTTATACTACAGGTGACGTCAGAAACAGTAGAGGACCAATGTAACTGACGTCACCTCTAGTATAAAAACAGTGCCCCCTAGTGACCTGATCGTCATAAGTAGATGCAGCGATGGAGTACAGAAGATCTTCAGCTGCGTGTCAACTGGAGAAGATATTCCAAGCTTTAAGAAAAGACTAGAAGACATCTGAAAAAGAACATTTGAAGGTTTCCCAAGATGCGGACCTCAAATAGTGAGTGTAAAAATATTTTTTATTATTTTATACACACGATACATTGCACACACTTCACTTACATTAGGAGAGATGACCACCTAAGGTAAGTGCACTCATGTAGGGTACAATGTTAGTTAGGAAAATATATTTTTTACATGCATACTTTATTTTTACAATGTAGGGGTTAATGTATGTCTTGCGTTTTTTTTTCTTTACACTGTACACGCAGCGCTGCATGATTACAAGTGTAATCATGTTGTGCTGATAGAATTACAAGGAGCATCGCCTGAGATTGAAAAAAATCGCGTGTTAATGAATTTCAAAACGTTTAAAAAAAATTGCGGCAAAATCGCCGCGATGGCCCGCGATGCTAAATCGCAGGTATAAATCTTTTTTTATGAATGAGGCCCTAAGTCTGTGTTGTAACTCTGTTTAGGGGCTTCCACCACCACTGAGCTGGTGCAGAAATGTATTAAGAAGTGCAGATAAACATGGATATTTCTGAGCTTACAATTGCATAGAAATATCAAAATTCAGGTGGATCAATCACTTGCTGCGCTAGATAGTACTAAAAGTGTGACAATAGACTGTATAATATACGCACTACTGATTATAATAAAAAATGTACCAATTTATTTATAAGACATCAAAAGAAAATAGTGAAAGAGCAATTTATACAATCTATTTGTTGCCGTGTAAATTGCTCTTTCACTATTTCTTTTGATGTGGACCTGATCATACAGGCACTTCAAACAGCCTGTATGATCAGGTCCACTGAAGACAGGCGATTGACAGGCTGGTGCGCTGCAGGGTGACAGCTTCCGTTGTGCGCTCTGATTCACACTGCGGTGGGCGGCACACTGCTCGCTGGACTCAGAATGAGTGTAGCACTATTGGTGAGTGGCAGGGGGGGGGCCTGTGCTCAGAGGTGTAGCTAACTGCAATGGTGCCCGGAGCACAGACATGTTGCAGCGCCCCAGTGCTGTATTAGGGCCCCAGTGCTGTAATACAATTAGAACTTTTGAAAAGTTGTCTTTGTAACAATATACTCTTAATTCTAAATTACTCACTTTTTTTAGCTCTAATCTAAATAAAATTAGTAATTAGTTCATTATTATAATTTAATTTGTAAAGTTAGATTATTACAAATACATAGTTATTACTATTAAATTCTTGCCATCAAGATTTTTTTGTTTTTTTTTAAACAATCAAATCTTTACAAATATAAACAGATCTATACCCTAGCTCAGGGGCCTGGTTGCAAGTGCGACCGCTGCGACCCCTGTAGCTACGCCACTGTGTACATCCTCTGTGTTAAAACTCTGGATCAGCTCCTACATGTTTTAAAAGAGTAACATAGTATAATACAGTATATTACTAGTTAAAGTAGGTTACATTACTGATTTGTTAGAGCCTCTCATTCCAGCCCAAACTGACAAGGGTTAAAATGATTTGACAGCTAGCTAGTTTTAATTCCTGATTTTAATAAAAGCAGGAACAGCTTTTGGTACACAAGGGACACATGCGGAGGATGAGATCTCTGTGGGCAGAAATTCCATCTGATGGCTTGGATGGACATCCATATAGTGTAGGAAGAATGCTTTGATGAATACAAATCTGTAGCTAAAATCATCCAAGATAAATAATAATTATTAACTGTTTGTGAAACTTACTTTTTGGACATTTATTATAGAAGTCTCACAAATGAATGACATTCACATTACACATTAAAAGACTGATCAGAGTTTGCAAGTTAAAAGTAAAACAGGTGAAAATGTACACATTAGTCATACCATGGTGAACCTGTGCAGAGAATAAATGAGGCAAAGTGGTGATTCCTAGTTTAAATTTAAATCACAGTTTAAAGCTGTACAGTTGTTTGTTCTGCTGTACACTTCCTTCTGTTTTACTGTTATTTTAAATTGTACACTCTGGAGTGGTCCAGCAACGCTTGTGTACAAAATACTCTATTAGAGATATCATATCAACTACATTTCCAGTATTATCAGTGGGTTTTTTTTGGGTGGAGGGGAAGCAAATAAAGGTATGTTAATAACATTGGGCTGGATCCAGACTTAAGTAAGTGCTTGAAATTAAGGACCGTATTCAGACTTCCGTTTTCACGGCGACTCCCGTGCGTTTTTTTAGATACGTTTTAACTGCGCATGCGTAGTAACTTTTTGTACATAGTTGAAGTAGACTATTGGCACTGAAGTGCGTTACAGACGGACGTATGATAGGCACGTGTGCATATGCATATGTCTGGATATGCAACGCAAATATACGCGTGGGAGATTTTAAGTGAAAATGGGCGGAGCGATGCATTTAAATCAAGGAAAGTGGGCGCGATTATCATGATACGCACGTACGGATGACACAGACGCACGGGAAGGCACACGGAAAGTTAGAGGTGGTCTATGGTGGTGTAAGTCTACGTGAGCACGGATTAGCAAGGGGAGTGACCGGGGTTTTGGTGGGTGCGTGTGTATACGTACGGAAGTCTGAATACGGTCCTAAGAGAGGAAAGTTACTCCTGGACTAAACCATGTTGGTTGCAGGGGAGTCATATGAGAGAGGTGATGTTTCCCAGCCCAAGTTTAAATAACAGTGAAATAGTAAAGCTGGTCAGTATCTGTGTGCAGTAAGCAATTCAAAGCTATATCCCTGCATGCAAAGTATACAATTAACTTGACTCCCCCTGCAATCACCATGGTTTTGCCCAGGTGTAGCTTTCCTCACTTAATTTCAAGCACTTACTTAAGTCTGGATCCAGCCCATTGGCCCTGATTCAAAGTGGGTGGGGGGAGGGATATAAATTAGGCTGGGAGGGGGGCTGGGCAAAATAAGCATGGGTAGTTAAGGGTGCCCTATGGCATTTATGTGTGAATTCGGCCCAATGTGCCCTTCCCAGTACTTTAAATGACCATCAGTCTTAAATCAATTACTTGAACATTCCTGTTGTGCCTCAAGTCCCTTACATGCCTCACAATAGTGACTTTTATCCTTAATATGCTTCATTTATTGCTCTTAATTGTTTCATGCCTTTCTGTAGTGATGCAAGTTATTTATCTGTCCCACTTATGTGCCCCAATCCTTTTTATGTCCAATTGTGTTGCGGAATGGAAATTATCTTATAACTAAGCTACAGAAGGGACTGGATCCAGGCTCGCAACTTACACATGTTTATCGCTCCATGTGCAAAATTCTTACAGCACAGGAGCCTGAATCCTGAGGTTTTGTAATGGAAGAGCAGGTTGGGGCGTCATGTGTACACAGGGCAGTTTTTAGAGGTGGACAAGCTGTGTAATCGCACAGGGGCATGCCCCTAGGTGACTAATAGAGGGGCACCCAGCAGTGTAGCCCCCTTAGGGTTACCCTCTCCCCCATGCTGTAGTCACATAGGAGGCAAAAAATGTCCACCCTGGGCTCTGCTAGGTCCCTTCGTACTATCCTCATTTATGCCTTGATTTCTGTGGGACCGTTGCCTAAATATTAAGGTAAGTCCTGTCGACAGAACTCCTGTGTGTGCAAGTGGAGTGGTGTCCTCTCGCACACACAGAACTTCTTATTTTATCTTATTGTCCTAGCATTGCTGCCTAAAAACAGAACAAAAATCAATTATTATTAATACTTCTAAAGAATGAAAAACTACTCTTCTCAGATTGCTGGTGATTTACTCTTTTCAGGCTCTAGATGTGGTATCTATTTTGCGTTGCAATTTAGAAGACCAGGGGCTAGATTTAATAAGCTGTGGGAAAGGAAATGTGGAGATGTTGCCCATAGCAACCAATCAGATTCTAGCTCTCCCTTTCCTATAACATACTAGAAAATGTCAGCTAGAATCTGATTGGTCACTATGGGCAACATTTTCCTTTTCCAGATAGTAAATCTGGCCCTAGGAATCAGAATGAAATTAGATGCAATGATGTGCAGAAGTTTATGCAAGTTTCTTCTATTCACAGGTTTACATGCATGTACATCACATAATTTTTCTATAGCATTCTATGGGTAGCAGTTAGCCTCGACTGTCAAAGGTACGTTGTCTGTGGTTCTCAAATGTAAAGCTATGCTGGCACCTGTGGTACAAGGAGAGTCCTAGTTATATCAGTTATATACACATAATAAAGGATTAAAAAATATTTGCCAACCAGGTCTTTCTTTTAAACCAGTCTTTCTTTTATTGGGGTAAAAAGAAGTTGGCTCAATCAGTATTTATTGTTAAAGTGTTTAAAAGTTTGTTTTTATATTTGTTTTCTAATTTTTTATTTTTTTTATAAATAATTAATTATAATAATAATTAATTTAAATCTTTTTTACACTGCAGATAATGACAAAAGGGCCAAAGGCAGCCTTCTTTATGGCTATTATTTTCTGTTGACAATGAGATGCTTATCTTTCTACTGCCGTCACCACTGTAACATCATCTTGAGAAACACTTAGCTGCTTCTTCAATGCATAAGTCTTCCATTGGTTATTAAAGCAGTTTTTACTGTAAACAATTGTACAGAATGATTAATTATACCGAACTCCAGAAAAATATAGAAAGTTTTCTTTTCATCGCCAATACCCTGAATAATAGCATAAACACTAAAAACACTGACTAATTTTGCAAGAGAAATGCCAATAGAAAATGTTTGTGTTTGGATTACTACATCCCACCATGTTTACTATATATGCAATTATTCCAAAGCCCACATTGCCTTACAAATGTTCTTGCTACAAATAAGTAAAAGAAAAACAATCCAGAATGTCATCTACCAGTGCTTTTAATTTGCGCAAGTTTTGCAGTGGTAGCATTTGTTTGTTTACTTAATGAATGAATGAATCAATTAATAAATCAATTATTCAACCAATCAATAATTAAATAATTGATCACGCATATAAAACAGGTATTGACATATAATAGGTGTCTAATGACAAATGTGTGAAGACGATCATCAAAACAGTTGAAAACGTTACCCTTAAATTGCAAGATAATTTCTAACATTTTTGGAAAATAAGTATAAAATATACAATGGTAAAGGCAGACTTGTACTTGGAACCTATCCATGATACATTGAGATAAAATAACTCTGGAATATTAAATTGTCCAGGCAAGACATATTCCTTGCTGTTCACACGTTCAATAGGATTAACATCTTCTCAGCCAGTGTAGAACCGATGGTAAAAGACCATCGGTTCTACACATAATACATAATTTATAGTCTGAATGAAAGACTGCTGGCTGATATGGGAATTATTATGCCTTTCCCCCTTGTGCTCACTAAATACTGAAGGTTTTTAAAAAATGTACAAATGATTCCAGTTACTGGACAATTTGTTTCACCATATCTTTATAATATCTTAGTACTAATATTGTGACAAAGGGCCTGATTCAGGCGGTGTATACGGCCGTCATCGCAGTGGGGAGTGAACGCCCCGTGCACTCCCCACTGGTGGGCGGAAATCTGGACACTTACGTGTCTAGACTCCTACCCTAACTGTTACGATCAGTTCTGCGGCCTTATGGCCGCATTGCTGATCATAGCGGGGCTTCCTCCTCCACGTTCCCTAATTTGCATGCCTATCTCCACCTTGACGTAACTATAGTTATGCCACTGTATGAAGGTTGTGCGCATGCTACAAATTTTTTGGGGAGATTTTTATGCACACCCCATTTTATGCACCCCTTATAAAATACCATGAAAGGGAATATACCCCCAAAAAAATAAAAAAAAATCCCAGAATGTACTAACTGACTGATAGAAAACTAAAGGATCTCCAGAAAACATATATATTTTCCTCTCTAGGGAACAACCATCCATCTTGATTCTTCTAGGCAATGTATTACAGATCAGAACTGGCCAACAGTCAGAAGCCATGGGAATGTCCAGGCCAGTCAATTTTCTGTGAAACTGAAAATAATATGTATTGAGCATTGATTTAGAAAACACATCATAGGTCACAGTCACATATAAAATGATACTTACCTGTTACACGCTGCAGAGGTAAACAAAGCAGTGTGTGATTACTATTACCATCTATTTTCAGTGTGTGGGTTCCAGTCTGCTATCTTGTGTGCAAGTGTTCCAGCCTGCATCTCTGTGTGCTTAAGCTCCTGTCTGCCTTTTGTGAGAAAGGGTTCCTTCTACCTGTGTTGCGTACTAGGGTTCCAGGCTTTGTATCGGTTCCTGTTCAGGTTCCTATGCTACAGATTTTCCTTGGAGGCTACTGCTGGGGAATGCAACCTATCAGGTGCCAGCAGCCAAGCCTATTCCCACCACCAGGGACTCTAGTGAATACATGGCCCTGGTGAGAAACCTTCCTGGAGACTGTAACATTACCAATAGCTGTGCTCTACTACATCCTGTAGAATAATCTCATGCAGACCTTTGCGGTTACAGTAATCCTTGGGGTTCTCCACAGAGGCAATGATAGGAATGTGTGTCCCGTCTGTGACTCCAACACACTGCAGATATCCATGTAGCAGAAATCCAGCTATGATGTCATCTAGATGCTGTCCACGAGGCAAGGAGAAACGATGGTAAACAGCTTCTATCAATGCCTCTGTGACTCCATGCACTAAATTGTACACAGTGGATATCCACCTCTAAACAAGCAAGATTATGGGCTCTATTTACGTACACCGCATAAATCTGGGGAGTGATAGTGATCCAGGCTCGCTTATCATCGCAGCGAGCCTGGACACTTCACTCCCCATATAAACACTCACCTTCATCGTGAAGACT
>WWET01002914.1:135074-147626 GCA_011038615.1 Limnodynastes dumerilii | reverse complement strand
CTAAGTATGTTTATTGTTATTATTATTATTATTATTATCATTTATTTATAAAGCGCCACAGGGTATACAGACATTTAGGGCAGGAATGGACAGCATAGAACATTTTAAAATACAATAGTGATATAAAAATATCCCAAAAAATATAAAAACATAATAATGTTAATAAAGTGACAAAAGCATAGAGCAGAGCATAAAGGTAAAATATGATTTATCAAGCTGGAACAGATCAGGCTTACACAGGTCAGGGATAGAGCGCAGTGAGCGGTAAAGAAGGTGACTGAAAGGGAGCCACGAGGTTGGGAGGGGGTAAACGTTAGCAGAAGAGGACAAAGGGGTATGAAGGGAAGGGGGAGTGGTGGAGGAAGGGACAACACTAGGATGGAGGGCCCTGCACAATTTAGCTAACAGACTAAGTGGGAGGGATGGATTAACAAAAGACATTATTGAAGGCAGATTGGACTGCTGGTGTGAGCAGTGGTGGAGGGAAGGAGAGAAAGGAATACACATAGATGCAGTGATGATAGTGTAGAAGGGGTAGGCCGGCCTGAACAGGTACATTTCAGTAAGGGCTTGAAGGCCTGTAATGTGGGGAGAGCCTAACTAAGGAAGGGAGGTCATTACAGTGCAGCGGGGCAGCGCTGGAGAAGTCCTGGACATGGGCATGAGTTGTGGTGATCAGTTGGGAGGTCAGACAGTAGTGGTTAGCAGAATAGAGAGGACAGGAAGGGGTGTGCATGGAGATGAGGGAGGAGGTATAGGGAGCAGAAAATGAGGAGATGGCCTTGAGGGTGATGGTGAGGAGTTTAAAGAGAGGTCTGAAGCAGACAGGATATAAAGGAGAGGCCGAGGTAGAGCGGCATGAGAGGAAGATGATCCTGGAAGCGGCATTGAGTATAAATTAAAGGGGGGCAGGAGATTACATTAGTCAAGACGTGATATGATTAGAGAGTCGATGAGGTCATTGGTGAGGAACAGACGAATGCATGCAATGTTACGTGTGATAGAGGTCATGGATGTGCGGTGTGAAGAAGAGTGAGGATTCATGGATGACACAGACAGTGAACTTGAGGGGGGTGGGAGACAGAGGTAACAAAGATGGTTATGGTAATGGAGGGTGAGAGGAAGAGATCCTAGAGGAAGGAGAAACAATAATATCCATTTTGTCCAAGTTCAGCTTGAGGACACATTTGGTCATCCATGTGGACAGGGATGCAAGGCACTCAGAAATCTTAGACAGGAGAGAGGGGTTTAGGTCAGGGCAGAAGAGGTAAATTTAGGTGTCATCAGCAAAGAGGTAATGGTTGAAGCCAAAGGTGCTGATGCACTGTAGGAGAGAGTTGTCAGCAAGGTAGCTGATGAGACATTGATAAGTATGAGCGGCAGCAGATCAGGGTCTGACTCTCTCCCTGCAACTTCCAACTATTGCATTGGAAGCTACAGAGGGAGAGACCAATACCCTGTGCTCCCTGCATTCATTTTATGAGCTCAGTACGATGGGCACAGGTATAACTAGGCGATCTGATGTAGATCTTCCACTCAGTCTGCGCGTGATAGCCATAAGGAGCAGTCTGCTAAGGTAACGGTAAGTAATGTTTCATTGGGGGGCCTGGAGGCAAGCATTAATCTTGCCTATTGCCTCCGGGCGATTTTTATAAAGTTACTCCACTGCTCTATTACACAACAACATCATCCAGTTTTTTCAATAATTATTAAATACAGATTAGTCAGACCTTTAGAAATCTCCTATGATTAACTGAAGTGGTCACAGCTGCAGTTTTCTCCAAAATAAGCTACATTGATACAGTATACTTAATAAATGAGGAGCTTGGATCCTGAGTATCCAGATCCTCACCCTGGAATCCTTATGAGTGTATGTGTGCTCCCTAATTGTGGGCGTTTTCTACTCAGCATAAAAGGCCACATTTTTTAAGTCTGGATCAAGTCCTGAATTATTAAAAAGAATAAAAATTTGAACTAGGCTAGATTTGAATACTGTATATCTTCATAATAATTAGCTTTTTACAGAAATGTTGTATTTGTTGTTTTTGCATATTCTGCTGATCTGTTCCTTTTATATTTACCCTCTTTACCCCTGCTTACCTCATATTACATGATGAGGGCAACTGCATGGCATTCAAGCCACAAATGACATCTCAGACCATTCCACATCACAAACACAAGATGTTTAACCTCTGTGGCACCACATGGAAGAGATAAAGTGGAGTGGAGTGGATATTAGCGGACCAGATTCAGACTGAACATAAGAAAGGAAAGTTACTTCTGGGCAAAACCATGTTGATTTCAGAGGGAGTCATATTACTGCACATCTGCTGCAACCAGTATTAGAATTGAAAGGTGGCGTTTTCTTGCCCAACTCTAATTAACAGTGTAAAAATAAAGCTGTGCACAGTAAGCAATTCAAAGATATATTCCTGCATGCAAAGAATACAAATAACTTGACTCCCCCTGAAATCAGCATGGTTTTGCCCAGAAGTAACTTTCTTCTCTTATTTTCAATCTCTGAATCTGGTCCAATGTTTTGAAGTTAGGTGCATAAATACGGCTGGACTCAGAGAAAAATTTCTCAATCATGATGCACATTTTTGCGACATTTATGTGTTAATAAATAAAACTGCTTATTTACATTTAAGCAGCTGCTAGCTTTCTGCAGAAATCAGACAACTGAGCTGACATTACCCATTCAATTCACAGGACATACACTCTGTAGGACAGTGAATGGGTGATGTCAACTCCATTTTTATCTCTGATCTCTGCAGGAAGCCAGTAGCTGCTAACTGATAAGTAAACAAAGATTTAATGAATTCTAAAGCTCTTTCAACTTTTCCCAGCAGGTGGGCCTTCCATGCATGGCAGAATCTTCACTGATTTTGGGAAAGGTCTAACTAAGCATAGCTGTATTTATTTAATGATCATTTAGTTGAGAGAAAATCTATTAACAGTTTGTTCAATACCCTGTTCAAAGGAACTCTGGGATAATGATACTAATAGGATGTATTATTGTCTCTATTAATGATATGCTAGGCTCATTATTCTTGTTGCTGGAGGTTTAATTTATTGATTTATTGAGGCTTGTTGAGGTAAGCAGGCCTCCTCTGATATCCAGACAAGCAGCAATGGAGTTTAGCACATATCAGCAGGTAGCTGATAACTGTGAAAACAATAGCCACAGCAGCTGAACAGTCTGACAACTGTTTTATCTTTGGTGTAGTCCAGATTTTGATTGACCCTAGTAAGTAATATTTCCTGGTCGCAGAGACAGTATGTAAATGGTATCTACTTCACAATGATAGTTTTCATTGCTTTAAAACATGTCTCTTGCATGAGTCTTGCATGTCCACTTTGGTGTTGTGCTATGGGAATCCCCATCTAGAAATCATACATTTATTAATAAACTATCCAATTTTGATGGTAAGCAGTACTGTATATGACATATAACAATAAAGTGATTTTTTTTGCATTTTCACAGATACAATCGTAAGTGATAAGTTTAAAGTGTATTTGTATCCCTTACAATAGTAAAATTGAAAGTTCACAAAGTTATCAATTTTTCTTAAGTACAGTACCTTTAAGTACTTGTCTGGAAGCTTCATCCATATCCAGTAACACTACTATGTTTAGCTATCTCTGCCAAAGCTCTTCTGCTCTTTTTCATCTCCATCCAAATGGAGTAGGTGTGTAGTACTTTTCATTGGTCCTCCTGCTTTCCTGACCTTTCTGCTCTACTGGAGTGGCAGTCACCTGAGAAGTTCAATTGCATGTAGCAAACCCAGTGGTCAGTTAGAGGCTTATGTAAAAGATGTGTATATGTATTTACAATCGAATGCATGAAAAATGTGCTGAAATTGCATTTACATTGGATTGCATGTTCAGTCGCGAGGAAACAATAGTGTGCATTACTAGACTAGATATGGACATTGCCAAAATCTTAAATTAAAGATTGTCATCTCCTCTGTGATGAAATTATTTTAGGATGACAAACAGTACACATTTCAACATTAATGTGGCAAAATGAATTAATATGATTGCAATTATTATATAAAATATCTCAAAATCTTTTGCATCATATTTCCTGTTTAATGAAGCCAACCAGGTAAGCTGAGACTACTCCTTCTGTGCTGCCATCTGCTTAACTAATAACAGGGAGGCATATTGACAGGAGCTCAAGGAAAACATGAAATATTTCATCAGTCAGATTATGTGCTATAGAGACAGATGTTAAGGAGCTGTAATATTTAAAAATAAAGAGATAAGCAGATGCTTGAAGGAATGGTAGGATTTCTCCATTTGCAGTGATGTGAAGAAGCGGGTCACAATGTGCTTGCTCTAAGATACAGTATTAATGCTAACCTATGAGATTAAATATAAAAAAAAGAAATCAAGATTTATACTATAAAGAATTAAGTGATTTTTTAAAATAAAAATATATCATTATCAGTTCAAAGAACACTTAACCCTATGAACTAAATATTGCTAATTCAATGTTCAAGATAGGACTCCTTTAACTAACTACTGTTGTAGTATTTGAAATATACTGCATTTTCATTTTAATGAAAAAATATGCATTATCTTGATGTACACATTACTGAATCTCTCATTTCTAGGCTTCTAACCCCAAATACTTTTTGTACATTTAAGCCTCTACCAAACCCGCATGTGCAAAATCCACCAACTTCCTCTGGTGCCCAACTTTTTGCATTATACTTTAAGGAAAAGATTGATCAAACAGGAATTGTCATATTCCTTCTCGTTAACTGACACTGTTAAGCCCCTTTTATCCATACTCTGGCCGGTTGGAGTCTGTGGCCAGAAAATATTATTTTCAGAAATACAGGCAGCCAAAAGCTAATTTTCGGCTGCGTTTATTTCAAAAACACTATTCATGGCAATTTTTTTTAAATGAATGGGTAAGCATCAATATAAAGTAGATCAGTGCATACTACTCGACCTCACACTCAGTGCTTTATTTACTAACTTAATTTTCAGGTGATAATGCCTGTTTTAACACTAAAACGTTCATTATCACCTGAAGATGAACTATGTACAATTTACTAAGCTGCATTCGCCATGGCTGTTTCCATGGCGATGCATACACATTTCCTAAGTCTTCGCTAAATGAACTTTGTACAATTTACTAAGCTGCATTCGCCATGGAAATCTGCTGTTTCCATGGCGATGCATACACATTTCCTAAGTCTTTGCTGGCCCCTTGATCTTAACAATGATCTCATAATCTCAGGATGGTGATAGTGACTTCATACCAGCGATCTCCCCATATTCCCCCCTTTTCCTCCCCCTAATAACTGTTATTAGGATGAGGAAAAGTGAAGCATGTATGGGGAGACAGCTGGCATAAAGGAGGATGTGGTCATTAAAACAACAAAGTAAAAAAAAAAAGTGTGTTTTTTTTAACCTAAAAACATAAGTTAAACATTAAAAACATTAAAAAAGGTTAAAAAAAAAGATAAAACTCACCTGTCCGGGAGACGCGTTTGACTCAGAAGATTCCAGCTCCGATATGAAGACCCTGCGCATGCGCAGTGGTTTTTCATATTTGAGCTTGAAATTTTCTAAGTCTGGGAGTGTAGTCTCTGTGCATGCGCAGGACTTCATTCGATATGAAGTGGCCTGCAATGCGGGCAGAGCACATCGTGGGACTTCGAGGGACGAGGGGAAGCTGCCAGGTTCGCCGCGAGCACAAGCGAGCCTGGAGCAACATCGATTCCCGAAGAAAAAAAAAATTGTAAATAGAGCCCTCAGTGTCCTGGAACAATAGAGAGGGGATGGTTCTCTGATCACACTGAAGTTGGTGTGGGATGGATTTCATGTTTTGTCACATGGAGACTTCATCAGGGGGTAGGGGAGATATGTCTGGCTTGTATTAATATACCCCTGTAAGGGGATGTGTCCCTATCATTAACCCTAGTACATCTGCTAAATGATACAGGTTAAAGGGATTACATTCAATCACAATACAGGAATAGCAATTATAAAAAACAAGAAATACTAGAAACAAGAAATACAAAAAATATATATACAAATGCAAGTTAATTCTTTTTTTAAAATATTTTTTTTTATTTTCAGTCATGGCAAAATACAGAAAGAATATGGCATTATTATGTCGGAATGAATCTTTCATCATCAACATTTAAGCATAAAAACTAGTTCAAACCAGTAAACAATGTGTTGCTTCAATGACCAATAAAATTTCAATGAGTGTCTACTTTGATAGCATTGAATTTTTTTTTTTTTTGCTCAACTAATGTCAATAGTCTATAAAGTAAGACATTTCCGAATACCAAATACAATGTCACATTCTATTGTCGGCGAGCATTCCGACACAATATAGTTTAGAATTCCCTTTGTTATATTTCATCAGGTTGTACTGCACGGATGATTTCTCATTTGTTCTAAAACTAAAGCTTAACTTCCAGACAAATAATGTATAAACCTTTAAAAAGCGCTAATACTCAGCTGCAGCTTCTGACCTAATGAGGGTCCAACAACCTCAAATGAATAAATATGAATAGAAAAAGAGGGTAAGACAGAAGACAGCGCAAAATAAATATCATAAATAACTAATACAGATTAAATATAAATATAAATACACAGATAAAAATAAAAATGCATGTAAAAAATACAGTTTTAAGTGGGTGGCATACAGTAGTAAATCCCTTTTAAAAAAGTACCTTTGAAAAGTCAATCCTCACAAAAAAGTACCAAAAAAAGGTCTCAAAACAAATAGGTTCCTTCCACAGGTCCTCAACTCTCGATATCTGATTGCTGGGAAATATTTACAAGAAGTCAATGTCCTAAGAAGCACCTCTGTAGTTAGGGTAGGGAAATTAGATAACCACTGTGACATGACCGTACGGAGGGCATTATAGTCCGCTTCTTCTCGAAGCATATTGTAGTTTATTTTTATGGCCTTGTGTTTAGGGAGTGGTGTGGAACGAAGTGAATCTAACTGGTTATGCCAAGCTAGATCATCAAGTTGGTCAAGAATAGAGTCTATGTAGTGGTGGACTTGAAAATAGGTAAAGGGAAAATCCTTCAAAAACTCAAATTTCTTCACTGCCTGATGAAATTCACTAAGCTCGCAATGTTACGAATACCCTCCCATCTCCACATTGCAAAAGGGAAGGCTGCATTTCCTGATTGGAAGCCTGGATTGTGCAGTAATGGTAAGGGTAAAGAGGTATATGAATTTAGATGATGCCGGTGTCGCAGAATGTGCCATAATCTGCGTGTGGATTCAAGCAGTTTGTTGTCCTTATATTTTAAAGGAATTTCTGGATCACGCAAATGTATAAAGGCTTTAAGGCTTGTGGTTGCAATAAACTCTTGTTCCAACCAGGTATCTGTGTAAATTTCTGATTCCTGTATCCAATCCCTAAGATGACATAACAGGGGAGCGTGATTATATGTGATGATGTTTGGAAAATTAATCCCCCCGATAGCCTGTGTAGGGATTGAAATGAGTACAGGAGTTTTGGGAAAAGGGTAATTTTGATTAGATTTGCGCGCTCTGTATATGTCAAGTACAAGCCTCACCATCCTTCCAGGATTCTCTCTAATTCCCTTAAGAGAGGAGAAATATTAAGAGCATAAAGTTCTGAGGGATTTTTGGTAATCTTTTCTCCCAAGTAAGTGAATGAATGTTTCTGCCACTGAACCGGATGTGTTCTACCCCATATTGGTCTATAGCACCCTGACATAGATTTTTCTACATTTATTTTAAGACCTGATACTAGCCCATACTCATGGAGTCTTTCAAATAGCCTTCCCAGGATCTCATCTGTGTTTGAGATGTACAATAAGACATCATCTGCAAATGCAGTGATTTTCATAACTTTGTTGACAATCTAATGCCTTCAAAGCCCCACCAGTTTTGAAGAATATGAAGCAATGGGTCCAAACAAAGACTGAACAATAGTGGAGACATTGGGCATCCCTGTCTGGTCCCTCTAGCCACCCGCATCTAATCACCCCTTTGCCCATTTAAAAGGAAAACCATAGAAGGAGAGTTATACAAATAGCGTATTAAAGTAATAAAAGAAGGGCCAAATGAGCGATGCTCCAGTACCTCATAAAGGTGCGTCCATGATATAGAATCAAAGGTCTTGTGTGTGTCAAGGCTTAGCAGTATGTTTTTTGCATTTTGCGATTGTGTTGAGATGATTGTTGCAGCGATTGCTGTGCAAGTTAATTTTAATGATTGTTCTGGGCAAAACTGCTAAAACCTAATTAATGAAAGTTGATGGATCTAGTGGAATATCTAATCTCCACTTCATATCTTCAAAAAGTCTCTATCTAATTAAAAGTATTCTACTCTAATGTTCCTAATTATTAAAATTATATGTAATACTCAATGTAGGGCTTAATTAAAGCAAAACGGGTGCAACCTTATAAAAAAAAGGGTTGTTTTCAAAATCCTAATTGAGACCATGAGGAAACATAGGGCTTGATTCAGAGATCCGCTGCCAATGGGATCTCAAATATACGCATCTAAGTGACAGGTCAGAGCAGGTTACAACCCACTGCATAAACAGTCACTCCCCTTGCAAACAGCGTCGGATCTTAAAGTTAGACCACCATTGACTAACCCTAACTCTGCGCTTTCATTTGAGATCTTAAGTGAATTAGTTGCAGTGGAATTGTGCAAAATGTCTCAGTAGATTATTATTTGCAACTTTGCAACATAATATTACGTCAATGTTCTAATATTCTCGTTTTTAGCATTCTTTTGGTTTTGCCTACAATATGTAGCTCAAACCAAAATTGCATTCAATGAGGTGTATCACGAATGTCGTTGTACAATTCATAAAATGTTTAACCTGAAACCTGAAATATTAAGAGCATAAAGTTCTGAGGGATTTTTGGTCATCTTTTCTCCCAAGTAAGTGAATTAATGTTTCTGCCACTGACCCGGATGTGTTCTACCCCATATTGGTCTATAGCACCCTGGCGTGAGACATAGATTTTTCTACATTTATTGTAAGACCTGATACTAGCCCATAATCATGGAGTCTTTCAATAGCCTTCCCAGGATCTCATCTGTGTTTGAGATGTACAATAAGACATCATCTGCAAATGCAGTGATTTTCATAACTTTGTTGACAATACTAATGCCTTCAAAGCCCCGCCAGTTTTGAAGAATATGAAGCAATGGGTCCAAACAAAGATTGAACAATAGTGGAGACATTGGGCATCCCTGTCTGGTCCCTCTAGCCACCCGCATCTAATCACCCCTTTGCCCATTTAAAAGGAAAACCATAGAAGGAGAGTTATAGAAATAGCGTATTAGAGTAATAAAAGAAGGGCCAAATAAGCAATGCTCCAGTACCTCATAAAGGTGCGTCCATGATATAGAATCAAAGGCCTTGTGTGTGTCAAGGCTTAGCAGTACGATTTTTGCATTTTGCGATTGTGTTGAGATGACTGTTGCAGCGATTGCTATGCAAGTAGATTGTTCTGGGCAAAACTGCTAAAACCTAATTAATGAAAGTTGATTAATCTAGTGGAATATCTAATCTCCGCTTCATACCTTCAAAAAGTCTCTATCTAATTAAAAGTATTCTACTGTAATGTTCCTAATTATTAAAATTATATGTAATACTCAATGTAGGGCTTAATTAAAGCAAAACAGGGGTGCAACCTTATAAAAAAAAAGGGGGTGTTTTAAAAATCCTAATTGAGACCATGATGAAACATAGTATTTAAATGTGATAATCCAGTATGTTTTGCGTTGCATTAATTTATTCTCTCAATCTACTCTAATATCTTTAGGTTCCCAGTCGATATCTTTTACTCTTAGTGAATCTATTTTAACTCCGTGGAATTGTGCAAAATGTCTCAGTAGATTATTATTTGCAACTTTGCAACATAATATTACGTCAATGTTCTAATATTCTCGTTTTTAGCATTCTTTTGGTTTTGCCTACAATATGTAGCTCAAACCAAAATTGCATTCAATGAGGTGTATCACGAATGTGGTTGTACAATTCATAAAATGTTTAACCTGAAACTCCTTATTCTTGACCGAATTCAAAAAGGTGTTTTTTTAATCACTATGTCAGTGGTTACATTTATTATAAGGGTAAAACCCCATTGGTTTGCGTTTTAAAGGTACCTCACAAGTTACAACAGGTTTCAGGTTACTTGGGGAAATAAAAGATTAAAAATATTTTGCTTTTCTAAACCTCACATTAGGTCTGTCAGGCAACATAGTGGATAATATAGGATCCATTTTGACTATCGGTCAGTGTTTATTTAATATTCCACGTATACTACCACTAGCATTGTTGAAATTAGTTGATAAAAGAACCTGAATCAAACTAGCAGGTTTTTTTTTGCATTTCAGTAAAGCTGTGTGACCTCTCGCTCTAGCCTTAGAGTAACTGGATTCAACAAGGTTTATGGGATATTTCCTTCCTTTTTTCTTATTGGGCAGCCTGTTGGTCATAACTATTAATCTTAGAACAATTCCATCTGAGATGTACAAACTGTGAGTAAGGAATATTACTCTTCCATCTTTTCAGATGGAAACTTTCAAACTGGAGGTAACTGTTGGCATCAGTTTCCTTAATAAAGGTTGTGGTAATTATTTTGGATTCTGGACACACCAGTACCTCCAAAAGAAGATCCAAAACCTCTAAAGTATCTCCCTCAAATTTGGCCGTCAATAACAAACCATAATCGTTCACATTAAGACTTTGAACATTCGAACTCCAACTTAGACCCAATCCATATTATGAGCAGGTCATCTATAAACTGCCCATATCATTACTGGGGGACTGTGGGGTAGTGGAATAGGTGCAATCTCGCTCCCAATTTCCCATGTACAAATTTGCTAAACTGGGAACGAAAATTGTGCCCATTGCAGTACCCGTTACTTGCAAATAATAGGCTCCATTAAAGATAAATTAGTGGCTTTCAAGAACAAATTTGGCACATTGTATCAAAAACTGTTTTTTTATTGCATGTGAAACAGTTTAGTTACTTTCCAACAATTCTACTAACACCTCCAAATCTCTGGCTTCAATAGAGCAAAATTTATAGGAAGTGTGGTAGTGTGCAGAATCTTTTGAGTACATATTAAGTTTAGGTACAAATGTTTTAATGTGTCTGTCACTGTATTCAGAGATACGTGAAGAGACAGACACAATCCCTGAGATGATAGGTTGTCCTGGGGGATTGAGTATGACTTTCGGTATATGGTAGAAAACCACTACCAATACATGTATTCCATAGACAGGCATCTGTTGTCAAAGTCCTCTTGCAATAGTGATTCTAGTTCATCCACAAATATAGCTGTAGGATCGGAGTCTAATTTCTTATAAAACTTTTCATTCCCCAGTTTAAATATAGCCTCAGCTTCATAATGTATCCTGTTCATCAATACCATACCTCCCCCTTTATCAGCCTGCTTTATTATTAGATCTTTATTATCTGGACTTTATCATTAAATGATCATAATTCTAAGTGAGAAAATCCTACAAACGTTTCTACATAGCTGCTTTTACATTCTTCCAGATAGTATTTAGATTTCACCTTTAATATAGTGGTATTAGTGATGTTATCAGGACCCTCAGATACTCGGGGATCTACTCCTATTTTAGGTTTATTTTTTTTAAGAGTTAATATCCTAACACATTTTAACAGGTCTATAGTAACATCAAAGAAGTGTGTGTGTGTGGGGGGGCAACTAGGGGCAGCCTTTTCTAACAAGCCTTTCTGCAATAGCCGATATTCACTTGTGCTAATCGAAACATTAGAGAGATTAAAGATTCCTTTTGTTAGGTCAGAAGTCTCCTTTTTGGATGGTTTTCGTGCTCTCCTGCCTCTTTGGCATTTAGATTGGTGGGAATTGATCCTCCGCCTGAAACACCTTTAACAAATCTAGGGTTGCAGTGCAATCTGCCTGTTCAACTCTACCCATACTGGACGTACTAGGTTTAGGACTTGTTTCTGATTTGTCATTTTCTTGATTGTCTCCAATCTGAGACAAAATCTGAACCTATTCCTAATTGGAAGGGTTTCTGATATTAATTTCTCTCTGTACGATGGAGAAATGTTTATTTTTGTTTTTATATGGTATCTTTGTCTCTGTTTACTGTGGTCTTGCCAGTGGTGAGCTTATCTCTATTCTCCCTTTTTTGTTTACTATTATTTTTATTTTCATTAATGATTTTCTTTGCAACATTTTTAAATGTATTTTTATTTCCCCAGTCTCTGACCTGCCCTGTCAAGTAGTCTCTTTGAAATGTCTCTGATTTAGTTGTCATAATGTTATGCTCAATTTTAGACACTTTGAGCTCTATGCAGGGCCGGCAACAGAAATCTTGGGGCCCGTCACACTCAATTTCTTCCGGGCCCCCCTACCCCCCACGATTCGGTTAAATCATTTTTTTTTATAAAATAAAATAACACAAAGGATGAAGTAAAAACATAAAATAACCACAATAATAGAAATTGACCAAAGGGGGTGATGGCAGGCCGCTCAATCACTACCTTGGGGACTTATACTCTCAG